>APFE031379536.1:0-22567 GCA_000404065.3 Pinus taeda | reverse complement strand
TGATTTGGAAATTTATTTAGAACCACAAAACAATTCGAACCTAAACGATTTTCTTCGAACCCTAAACAAACTTAATCGAATTTGTTCGCCATTAAATTCGCGTTTGTTATTATGTTCGAGTTCGCCATAAAATTCGGCGAACTTGAATGAATAAGTTCGTATTCATTTGAAGTTCGGCAAATTTCGAACTTATTCGTTCAAATTCGCCAAACCTGGTGACTAAGAGTGTCACAACAATATTTGTATACTCTCATTGTTGAACTGTAAAAGACGAGGAAGAAGAGAACACTAGAGACCGAGGACTATGCCTAGTCAACAAAGGAAAAAGGAGACTGAGATCTGAAGTAACACAGTGATATAACAGTGCGAAGGAATAGCTCTGTAGCAACGCAGTGTGAAAATAAAAGTCTGTAACTTGAAGGCCGAAGGTTGCAGGGGATAGTGACAAGTATCTTGGAGGTAATCTTGAGACAAACACTTTTGTCAAAGGTCTTGGTATTCATCAATTGAAATCTCTATAAGTAGAATTTTGAGTGGGTTTTCCTCTCCAAGAGGGAGAGGTTTTGGCCCTGGCAAAACGCCAACATCTTGTGTTCTTGTCTCTTTGTTTTTGGTAGCAGTTTGTTGAAGTAATCTCACACGCTAATAAAGACGAAGAAGATCAAGCTAAGATAAATTGTAAAAGCACTTCACAAATTGTTATCAAGCCTAGAAGAATCCTACAAATACTAATTGCCCTAGATTCTTCAACAGAACGAGTCATTGAAATCAACTAGGCTGAGTTGATACCAAGTCAGAGTCAACTCTTTGCTGGTTCCGAATCCGATGTTGAATTTCCACGACCTTGGGTCTAGGTTAGAGTTTTAAAACCACTGACGTTACCAAACCAAGATTCTCAACCAGAACTACTTTGCACAACGGAAAATATAAAGCAATAAATCATATATGCACAAGTATACACAATTTTTAACAGTGATTGTACAATAATGTACAACCCAATCTTCGTTATGTTAAACCAATTTGAATAGTACAACTGCAATAGTCTATGGTATACAAGATACAATGACAAACATGCTGTGCAGACTTGATGTTGTATCTTGTCCTGCCGGTCCTTCGCTCCCGTACTGCTCACTAACTGCCCCTTAGTTCTTCAAAGGACAACACATCGAGACTCGAGGAGGGCTGCCACCTAACACTATTGCACGTCACTTCTATAGCATGTAAACGAGCTTATCCAATTTGCTCTTTTGGTTGGTCAATGCTCGAGCTCCAATCTGCCAGGCTAGCAGTCACCTTGTCCATCAAGGTACTGCACTTCGGTACCAAACTTCACTCAATCTTCAACCCCTCTTTGTCAGTTCAAGAGAGCTCGTGTAGGGCTACTTTGGGCTATTAACACGCTGCCCTCCACCAGACCAATAATGCCCAATCCTCCATTGCAAGATTTGCTCGTAATTGGGATTTTTTTATCGCTTAAGACAATCCCCATACACGGCTCCCACAATCTGCTCCAATTCTGATCCAAATCCGATCAACTCCTTGCCCAACGCACCTCCAAACGCTGCTGTTCTGAACTTGCTGCAATACTGCAATTCTGGGATTGGTTAGGGCACTGACCACAGTCCCTAACAACCCAACAAACTAGCCCATAATTGCTCCTCTTTGTTGTGGTTGTCCTCCAAGTATATGCTGCCCTTCATCATGCTCTTATAAGGTAGTTTTAGCCCAAAACAAGGGACTGTCTTCCTAAAAGTACTGTGGCACCCTACAACACCCTAACTAGGGTTGCGACATCCTCTTGGGAGGACTGTCCACCCTACAAAAAGTCTCTAAACAACCTCGCTGGCCCTGCCTTGGCGGTGGCCTACAAGAACAGGGCTGTGGCCCTTCCACCAAAAGTTCTGCCCCTGAAACAGACCCCTGAAACAACTTGTATACCCTCGCTGTTCCTTCCTTCTATTGCTGTGGCTAGGGCACAAAAAAGTCCTCCTCCAACGAGTTGTCCTCAATGAGTTGCTCTCCTTGAGTTTGTGTTGCACAAGATGGATGAGGAATAGTCCTCCACTTCATCTCTATATATACACATAAAGAGGGCTCCATGAATTGATGAAAAGACATGTCTCTTGGACAAATTCATTTGAGTGATCTTTGGAGCATTGGAATTGGCACACCAAGCTCTATCACCTCAAATTTTCTCATGCTGAAATTCATCATGGTTTTGGCCCAAACCCCAATGGTTGCAAAACCCTTACCTTCGGTTCCAAGCCCATAAGTGACCCTTGTGGTGCTTTACTCTCCAAACCCCGAATCCTAGGGCTTGGAGTACCTCCCAAGCTACACAAATCAAAACTCCCTCTTAGCGAGGGAGGTACTTCCAAGACCAGGAAGTATCTCATCATCATCGTCATTGCTCGCAACACTTGCCAAGCGCCTGACGCTCACAATTGCAACAATCCTTGTACGGTGAACTACGCCCTTCTTGGAAGTGTCACTTTCTCTTCGGCACCAAACTTCACCCAATCTTCAGCTTCTCTTCGTCACCTCAAGGTAGATAGTCTAGGTGTTAGATGATCCAAAAATACAATTTTATCATAGGTTATAAAATTAGAATAAAATACTTTGGGCTATCAACACGCTGCCCTCCACAAGACCAATGATGCCCAATCCTTCACTGCAAGGTCTGCTCCTAATTGGGGTTTTTTATCGCTCAAGACAATCCCAATACACAGCTCCCACAGGCTGCTCCAATTCTGATCCAAATCTGGTCAACTCCTTGACCCAACGCACCTCCAAACACTGCTGTTCTAAACTTGCTGCAATGCTGCCATTCTGGGACAGGTTAGGGCACTGACCACAGTCCCAAACAACCCAACAAACTAGCCCAGAATTGCTCCTATTTTCTGTGGCTGTCCTCCAAGTATATGCTGCCCTTCATGCTGCTCTTTTAAGGTAGTTTCAGCCCAAAACAAGGGACTGTCTCCTTAAAAGTACTGCGGCACCATACAACACGCTAACTAGGGCTGCGACATCCTCTTGGGAGGACTGTCACCCTCCAAAAAGTCTCCAAACAGCCTTGCTGGCCCTGTCTTGGCTGCGGCCTACAGGAACAGGGCTGTGGCTCTTCCACCAGCAATTCTGCCCTTCAAACAGACCCCTGAAACAGCTCGTATACCCTTGCTGTTCCTTCATTCTATTGTTGGGCTTAGGGCACAGAAAAGTCCTCCAACGAGTCCAACTCCTCCTCAACGAGCTGCTCTCCTTGAGTTTGCGTTGCACAAGATGGATGAGGAATAGTCCTCCACTTCACCTCTATATATATACATAAAGACAGCTCCATGAATTGATGAAATACATGTCCCTTGGACGAATTCATTTCAAGCCTACATGACTTGACTATCCATTAATTAATTGTCAAATTCAAAAATTCATATCTTCGTTTCTAGAGCTCCGATTTGAGTGATCTTTGGAGCGTTGGAATCGGCACACCAAGCTCTATCACCTCAATTTTTCTCATACTCAAATTCATCATGGTTTTGGCCCAAATCCCGATGGGTGCAAAACCCCTACCTTGGGTTCCAAGCCCACAAGTGACCCTTGTGGTGCTTTGCTTGTAGGGCTTGGAGTACCTCCCAAGCTACACAAATCAACATCCGAGTCCGAGTTTTAAAACTATGGTATGAGGGCATTGACTCCATGATAGAGAAGATAAGGGTGGTTACAAATGCGAAGGCGAAAAACCCAATTGAAGTCTTTTACGGAGAAGTAAAAGATATATTGACCAAAAGGTGGAACAAGATAACCACCCGATTGCACCTTTTGGCCTATGCAGTGAATCCAAGATATTATTCTGTAGAGCTGCTAAGTGATTAAGAGAGAACTGCAGCAAACAAAGACCCAAAAGTCTCACAAGGATTCATGAAAGCTTTTAGAAGGCTATTTTTAGATCTTGATATTGGGATTCAGATTCGTTCAGGGTTTGCTCATTTTGTGGGACCCAGAGTGTAAGGACTTGCGGTCCTTGGCATGCCCACTAGCACGAAGTGCGATGGCTTGACTTGGTGAGCGAAGCGGTTGGAAAAATATGCGAAGTGCGAAGTCCTACGACCGATGTGCGAGAGACATGTTATAATGCACATGAGGAGAGGATGAGCGAAGTGTTTATAGCGTGGGAGCATGCTTGGCTAACCCACGGGACGACCTACGATTCAAGCAAAGGCTGACACACATAAAGAAGGATTTGCGATGGAGTAGGGGGCGCTCATTACATGGAGGATGAGTCGGCTTGGGCAGCTCGACTCGTCCTTCCATCCGTATAAATAAAACAATGCGTGGAGTCTTTTGGCATCGAACTTTCGGTCATCAACTCGAGCAAGAAGGAATTGCGCAGTTCAAAGGTGAAGCCGCAACAAGAAGGTGAGGCACAGTTCTATGCGCCCAGCCTTGGGCAAGGCCGCACAGAGGAAAACGCACCGGGCTTAAGTCTTGGGTGAGAACGCGGGTAGGAGCGCCCGTTGTTCGGACGAAGGAGCGTGGGTGAGACTTGGTAAAGTTGCCCGACGTGCAAACATAACACGGTGGTGTTGGTGTGACCGTCGTGCGAAGGGAAACGAGGGTGTCTTGGTAACTTGGTGGAGTCACCGGCCCATCGTGCACAAGGTTCGGTTGTGAAGTGTGGTAGGCAGCTTGTGTGAGGGCGCGCCCGCCCAGCTTGGGCAAAGAATCTTGGTTATCGCACGGAGGTGTGAGAAGTTGTAATTTTGGCTAAAACTTGGTGTTTCCCAAGTATACTTGTAAAGCTTTGTAACATTGAAAGATTGTATAATATATTATTTGGGCAGACTCATTGTTTAGGGAGTTGCTCCTCCCTTTATACTGTGCAATTGTGTTCTCTTGTATAATTGCTGATGATAATGAATGTGTATGGGTGTTCATTGGTATAAAGGAACATTAATAATTACTTGGTTGAGAAACACAAACTAAGTGGGACATATGGTTAGGCGTAGTCTATGAACATAAGTATTGGTGAAAAAAAAGTGTTCGGTGGTGCCGCCCCTCGCCAAGAGTGGTTGAAAGACTACCGTCGTTTCCGGCGTTGTGACAGGGGGCATCAGAGCTCGGTGAAGAGCTTATCAGAGCAAGATTGCTCGTGACGAAGTGCAGGTGTGCATACACTTGGAAGTTGGTGACAGTGAAGCAGGTACTTGCAGGTGAAGGAAGCTGTTTCACATACAAGTGGAACAACGACTGGTTCAGGTTGCAGGCAACTTGGTGAAGTTGTTGGATGGTTGAAACTAGATCACAAAGAAGGAAGCTGTTAGTGATGGCAGGTGAATCTCAGGTTGGAGAATCTAGCCATGTTGTGAAGGATGCTTCGCTAGCTTTCATCGAAAAGGTGTTGGAAAGAATGGAGGACTTAGAGTCTTACTGGACTAAGAAGATGGACTTGGTCACGAAGGATCAAGAGGATACTTCGAAGATGAGGGAAGAACTTGATGAACTCCGGACTCAACATGAGTACACTGATCTTATGTGTACACAACTTGAAGTAAAGGTCAAGGAGATTGAAGAGGCAAGAGATTGAGGTTTGGCAGAGATCTTGAACTCGCAGAAATCTCTTGATGAAGCCAGAGATGAGATCGCGGTGTTGAAAAGGGCCGTGAGGCATAACTCAGGTGGAGGAGTGCCTCATGTGAAAGTCAAGGAACCAGAATCTTATGATGGTACAATGAGTGCGAAGACTCTTGGCAACTTTCTCTGGGATATGGAGCGATACTTGAAACGTTTGGGTCTATCTGATGATGAGACAAAGGTGAAGGTAGCAGCTTAATTCTTGACAAAGGATGCTAAGATGTGGTGGCGAAGGAGGATGGATCAGATTGCCAATGGCAGTGTTGATGACATAACTTTGTGGGATGATATGAAGAGGGCTTTGCAGACCCATTTCAGTCTTCAGGATGAAACATGGGAAGCAAGGATGAAGATTAAGTTTATAAAGCAAACAGGGAACCTACAGACATATCATCGGAGTTCGCAAGTGCGGTTCTGGAACTTCCTGACATGGTGGAGAGGGACATGGTGTTCAACTTCATTATTGGATTGATGCCTTGGGCACGCAATGAAGTGAAGAGGCAGAAGATTAAAACACTTGAGGAAGCTTTTGCTGCTGTGGACAGGTTGGTGGAGCATTATGATGAGACTTCTGATGATAGGAAGAAGAAGTCCGATAAGTCGAAAGAGAAGAAGAAGGATGATGCTTCGAAATCGGATGATAAGTCGAAGATGAAGAAAGCCTTGAAGTGTTGGATATGTGCTAAACCACATACGATGAAGAATTGTCCTTCAAGACCAAAAGTGGCTACTATTGCACAGTCTAATACGAAGAATGGAGAAGCTTCTGTGGGGATGATGCAGATTCTTGGTGCTGCTACTGCTACAGAGGTGGTCTCTCAGAGAGATCCTGAGAGGAACAATTTGGAGTATGTTCGGATGAAGATTGGGAGTGCTGATATACTCACTATGGTGGATAGTGGGGCTACTCACAACTTCGTGAGTGAAGATACTGTGAGAAGGATTGCGCTAAAATTTGTACCGGTGAAGGCACAAATGAAGACAGTGAATTCTCCTCCTGATTATGTTCTTGGTGTAGCTAAAAGAGTGGACACAACACTAGGTGAGTGGACCAGGAAAGTCAACTTCACTATAGTGCGGATTGATGACTATGAAGCTGTACTGGGGATGGAATTCTTGAAACAATTTGATGCTGTGATTGTTCCACATTTGAAGAAGCTGTACATTTACGATGGAAGGAAAGATGTACCCATTGGTGTGACAAGACCTAATTGTAAACTAGCAGTGATGCAAATGGAGGATGAAAAGCGAATGGAAGACATGAGTAAGCGGCTGTCTATGGTTGAGACAAAGCTTACCGA
The DNA here is from genome assembly GCA_000404065.3 of Pinus taeda. NCBI lineage: Eukaryota > Viridiplantae > Streptophyta > Pinopsida > Pinales > Pinaceae > Pinus > Pinus taeda. Next base: position 15,638 of record APFE031379536.1, on the reverse strand, counting down.
GCAGTCATTGGTCATCAGGACACTATCTGATAGTATCTTGGATTTATCAAGAAGGCTAGAAGGGGTTGAGGATGATGATGATGGTGAGGAGGCTTATGTGAGGCCGAATGTCCGAGAGGAGGATCGGGTCACTTATCTACAGAGGATGGAGATAGAGAATCCTGACAGATGGATTGAGATTATTAGTGAGGTTGAACCTTCAGGCTCTACTCCCTCCACATCTTCTTAGATGACATAGAAGATGGGGCTCTTTGTTAGCTGCTCATGGCAGTGAGTCCTTGAAACAGGTTGAGCAGGTATGGCAAATGGTGCAGGGATGGTTCAGCGTCATGCATCATGACATGTTGCAGATGGGATGGAGTTTCCATGGACCTGAGCATGGGTGAGATTAGCTGCTCATGGCAGTGAGTCCTTGAAACAGGTTGAGCAAGTATGACAGATGGTGCAGGGATGGTTCGGCATCAAGCATCATGACATGTTGCAGATGGGATGGAGTTTCCATGGACCTGAGCATGGGTGAGATTCTTGGTGAGTCTAGGATGTGGCAGAATCTGAGATAGACTGGTGAAGGCATAAGGATGTTCACTCTCATGGCTTGAGTGTGACAGTTGGATTAGGTACCCAACTAGTTCAAACATGGGGTCTGGAAGTGCACGGAGAGATGTTGGCATCAGGTAGGCAAGGAGGACAGTTCACAGGATGAGGACGACACATGATGGAGATGGCAGTGCTACATATGTTGCAGGGATGTTTGTAGTATGTGGAAGAGTTGATATCATGGACCAAGGATGAGACAGTTGTTGATGTTGATCTTGGTGGATGGATACCAGGATGGGATGTTGTCGAGGACGACAACGATTTTAGGTGGAGGAGGATGTAAGGACCTGCGGTCCTTGGCACGCCCACTGGCACGAAGTGCGACGACTTGACTTGGTGAGCGAAGCGGTTGGAAAAATATGTGAAGTGCGAAGTCCTACGACCGATGTGCAAGAGACATGTTATAATGCGCATGAGGAGAGGACGAGCGAAGTGTTTATAGCATGGGAGCATGCTTGGCTAACCCACGTGCTGCGGTCCTTGGCATGCCCACCGGCATGAAGTGCGACGACTTGACTTGGTGAGCGAAGCGGTTGGAAAAATATGTGAAGTGCGAAGTCCTACGACCGATGTGCAATAGACATGTTATAATGCGCATGAGGAGAGCGAAGTGTTTATAGCATGGGAGCATGCTTGGCTAACCCACGTGCTGCGGTCCTTAGCACGCCTACTGGCACGAAGTGCGACGACTTGACTTGGTGAGCGAAGCGGTTGGAATATTATGTGAAGTGCGAAGTCCTACGACTGATGTGCAAGAGACATGTTATAATGCGCATGAGGAGAGGACGAGTGAAGTGTTTATAGCATGGGAGCATGCTTGGCTAACCCACGGGCCGACCTACGATTCAAGCAAAGGCCGACACACATAAAGAAGGATTTGCGATGGAGTAGGGGGGCGCTCATTACATGGAGGACGAGTCGGCTTGGGCAGCTTGACTCGCCCTTCCATCCGTATAAATAAAACAATGCGTGGAGTCATTTGGCATCGAACTTTCAGTCATCAACTCGAGCAAGAAGGAAGTGCGCAGTTCAAAGGTGAAGCGGCAGCAAGAAGGTGAGGCATAGTTCTATGCGCCCAGCCTTGGGCAAGGCCGCATGGAGGAAAACGCGTGGGTCTTAAGTCTTGGGTGAGAACGCGGGTAGGAGCACCCGTTGTTTGGATGAAGGAGCGCGGGTGAGACTTGGTAAAGTCGCTCGGCATGCAAACGTAACGCGGTGGTGTTGGTGTGACCGCCGTGCGAAGGGGAAACGAGGGTGTCTTGGTAACTTGGTAGAGTCGCCCGCCCATCGTGCACAAGGTTCAGTTGTGAAGTGTGGTAGGCAACTCGTGTGAGGGCGCGCCCGCCCAGCTTGGGCAAAGAATCTTGGTTATCACACGGAGGTGTGAGAAGTTGTAATTTTGGCTAAGTATGAAACTTGGTGTTTCCCAAGTATACTTGTAAAGCTTTGTAACATTGAAAGATTGTATAATATATTATTCGTGCAGACTCATTGTTCAGGGAGTTGCCCCTCCCTTTATACTCTGCAACTGTGTTCTCTTGTATAATTGTTGATGATAATGAATGTGTATCGGTGTTCATTGGTATAAAGGAACATTAATAATTACTTGGTTGAGAAACACAAACTAAGTAGGACATATGGTTAGGCGTAGTCCATGAACATAAGTATTGGTGAAAAGAAAGTGTTCGGTGGTGCCGCACCTCGCCAAGAGCGGTTGAAAGACTACCGTCGTCTCCGGCGTCGTGACACAGAGGGTTTGGCTGTAGATTATGATTCTATGCCAAACAAGACCAGATTATGTCCAATTGATTGGTGGAACTACTATAGTGGGGAATTTCCACATATCCAAAAATTAGGCATCAGGATCTTGTCATAGGTTGCTAGTTCCTCTTCAACAGAAAGGAGCTGGAGTACATATGGCTTCATCCATTCGGTGAAGCGAAATAGATAGGGCTCCAAGAAGGTTGAGGGACTAGTGCATGTTCATTCGAACCTTTGCCTTCTATCACACAAGAGTGGCGAATACAAATTTGGGCCCACAAAATTATGGGATGTGGAAGGAAAGTTGCCTGACTTGGATATGGTGTTGAATGCCATGTCTCATATGACTGTTTGATGAAGAGGCACCAATAGTTGGATCTTTAAGTGGACATGGCAGTAATGCTCCCACTCCTTGAGAGGACGTGGATCTTAATTACATGGATGAAGACAGATTTGATGATATGTAACTGTAATTTATGATGATGTTTTAAACTTTTGAACAATGAACATTGAATACCATAATATGTCATATGGTAGTAGACTGCCAGTCATAGTTCATTTTGTACTTTGTACTATGTAGTGTGCATTGTTAACTTTGGTGATAATGTTGATGATTGAAATTTGAAACAGAAATTTGATGATATGTTGAATGTTATAATAATCATTGATGATGATGACAATGTTTATGCTGAATTGATGATGATGATTATGTATTTTTAAATATAGAATGTAGATTCTAAAGACTAAAAGATGAATGGTAATATCAAACTTTTATTTTGTCTTATATATATATATATATGCTGTATCGTATCTGGATTTTTTGAAAATTTATCGTATCCATTTCAAACCCTGTTTCCGTATCCGGTTCAGTTTAACTTAGCGATGTTGTCTTTTGGAGAGTACATGGCCTTGGTTCCACAGTGCTGGGCACTTTAAATCAAAATGAATCATCTCTGCTGACATTCGATGCTGAGGATAAAACCTCTTGATAGTATATAGTTGCTTGAGTGGACCTGATGGGTAGTGACCTCTGTGGCACAAGTCTGGTGCTGAGGTCTCCTAAGAGCAAGGTGCTTGTTGGTGATGTGGGACAAAGTCCATTGTTTAACTTATTCACGAGCAATAGGGTCAAGCAGTAAAGATTTTGACTGATGCTTATTGGCAGAGCGTTGAGCTACACTGAAAGAAAGAAATAATGAGCTTGGCAGTATTGTAGTTTGGATAGGCTATGAAAAATCTCCTATCTGTGGATCATTGCCTTACAGTGGAATGCATTTTTGGTTGGCATGGTGAAAAGAAATTACAAGGGAACCCTCTAAGACATGGAATAGCTAGAGGAATCTCCCCTGAAGCTTGTAGTAAAAAGGACACCCGAAAACAAAATGCTTTGCCTAATCGATCTCTTAGAGATGGCATAGCTTCCAAATCCTCTTAGACTGTGGATGTGATTTTTTGTCTCGATCCATGGATATCAAATGATGTTTCCTTTTGGCTTATATGGCTTTAGCTTTTCATTAGATGTTTTTCCCGCTCATTTTATTCTTCCAAAACTGACCATTTGGCCTTTTCTATCTGTTTTCTGCCTGGTGTCAGCAGGTCTGCACAAGAGTCTAGTTTGTGAGTATGAGGGGCTTTCAGCTTATTTTGGCTCTCATTGCCCAGCTGGCAAGTTTCAGATGAGTTTTGGGTGATTTCTCATCTTGGGAATAACTCATTAAAACTTTCACGTGTCTCACAACTATGATATTTAGAAGAGAAAGATCACTTAAATATGGAAGTAACACATATTTAACAGCTCTTGTAAAATCTGTTGGATTGTGTAACAATGTCCATAGTTGATGTGGAATGGGCAATCTCTTGATTGTGTTTCGTTTGCTTCTGTGTTTAGCATTTAAAGGTGTCACACAGTCACAGTGAAAAATATGAGTTTTATGTTGATTGTTATCCATGTGGTCCTTAAGTTTTGCACTCTAGAAATGGTTTGTGCCTAGAAGGATTTGATCCCTCTTTCTTTCGTGTTATCTGATTTTCTTCAAGGTTTTGTGGGCTTCAAATTTTGTTTGTTCATAGGATAATTAATATAAGAACTCTCCTATGTTTTGAAATTTGTTTACTCTGTTTACAAATTGTAAAACTACGAGTAGATATTCCTTGTTTCAGTTGATTGACTATATTTCTATTTTATTTGGAAATGCAGATTTGAATGTCTTCATTGCTCGATTTTGAATATAGTTTGATTCTGCCTATAAGATTTGTATCTTGGTGCTTGAAAGCTCATGTTTGGATAATGTTTGTCATGAATTCTGTTTGGCTGGCTTGTTTCAACTTTGAACATGTTTATTAAGAGATATCTAGTGACTATTTTAGATATGTACCAATGCTCGTGTACCTTGTTTGGCACGTTTGGACCTTTTGAAAAACTGTTAGAATATTTAGTGGGCTATATTTTGCACATTCCAATGAGAAATAAAATAAAATCTGACGAAGTTAAATATTTACTGTGGTGACAGTCTTTCCTAGGGGCCAAAGGATAGCTTGTACAGGTTGCAGTAGGTCAAAGTTCTATGAAATTATCTTGGCTAAGCAAGAGAGGTGCCAGTGGCATTAGTTACAACTTTGCAACAGATTATATTAATTCATGCCCATATATTGGGTATAAAGCTTTAATAGCTTCTGAAGGTGATGCTTTTTGGAAGTTCCTTCTAGGGGCAAATTTATATTGATCATTAAATGTGCAAAGAAAAGCATACAAGCTATAAAGAGCTCTGGAGATTTTAGAATGATTGCATACAAGTTCATAAAGTGTTGTGCATTTTTTTATGTACATTAGTAACAGGAGTGTGTTAATGTTCTCGCTTATATTTCAACCATGTTGGCATTGGTCAATATTGTACTGCTACATCATACATGACTTCATTGTAAGGTATTGTTTTGAGCAGTGTGGCAGAGAATCATGAACTGATTTCTCTGATTACTTGTTTCCAGTGTCAATGCACTATTTTGGAGAAGGTTTCTGTATGAGGCATTGTATAAGCATTTGTGCAAGTTGTGATAGTGACTAGTAAATTTAGTGCTTCTGAACAACCACAGGCATTGCATGGGAGAAACTGCTATTTTATGCTTATCTGGCATTGGGATTGCTATGGATAAATTCTGTGTTTTGTGTAATGTTGCTTGGAGGGTTGGAGAGGTTGATTTGGGTCTCTGTGACTTCCATTCAAGCTGCCAAATATTATTCATCTTCCAAGATAGTTAGCATTTGGCTTTGCTGTTCTTGCTGTACTGGCTTCTGTAATGTTAGAAAGTCTTACACGGTTTGAAATTTGTTTCTTGTAGCGGTTAAGTGATTCGAGTTTTTGTAGTTTTTGGGATTTGATGATAATTTTTCTTATTACATTTCTAGTGTATTGTTAAACTCTGCCATTGTGAGCTGGCACAGGGGCTAAGAAAGCAGCACTTCCACTGCTTCTGATAAGGCAGTTTACTTTCTATTGAATTTTATTGTTTTTCCGCTGTAGTACTAAGTTTCATGAGAAAAAGGCATTAAGATGTTGACTTTTTGAATTGACCAATTAATTCAAGTTTTTACATTAATTTCGTGCCATAGCTTAAGACCACACCTGAGAGAGGAGATCAAGGAGAAAAGAGAATTTCAGAGAGAGATACGCAGAGATGGTCAAATAAAGGAGCAATGACAGGAGAAATCAAGGCGATAACTTAGATATTTGTATATTTCTCATTGCATAATAGAATTTTAAGGCAGTAGGTTCGGTGATTGACTTTCTCCAATATGCGAAGAATTCTTTTACAAGTTATGCGAAGTTATATTAGCAAAATAGTTAGGACAGAGACATCCTGCTCACTCAGTAGTTTCTGATGACTATTTCTCAAATCATGGGAAGCTGCACATTGCTTTGAATTTACCTGTTCTATACATATCTGTAATATAGACTCTCTAGTGTTCTCGTTTTCAATTTATCTACTTCAGAATTTACCAATGCTTGAAATGTATGATCCTGGATATGTTTGTGCAGTGCCTAGGATATGCCACGACCTTCTGGATACAGGTACTACTCCAATACTCTCTGGATCTGGATAAGGTGTATCTTAACAAGGATACGGCATATCCAAATCTGGATACAACCATGGCACAATGAGGATACATGCTGGATATGTATTACACATATCTGGACCTCTATCCCTAAAAAACCATATAAGGCAAACACAACAGAACACTACTGGAATCCTAAAAATATCTATACCCTAAACATTGCATTCAAGCCGTACTCGTGGATTGTCTTATTTTTTATGTTTTGGTGGTTGTTTGGAATGTAATATCTAACACTTCTCCCTCTCCATATATATTGTTCTGGTGAATTCATATCTCCCTTTCCCTCTATATATATAGCATGTGAGGGAGAAGCCCCTACATTCTCCCTTTCCCTATATATAGAGAATAAAGGGACTTCTCCCCCTTTCTATATAGAGGGAGAAGGAGAATAAAAGGACTCCTCCCTCGTGCTCTCTATATATTTTCTTCCTCTCTGTTTCTATATATGGCTACTCTCACTCTCCTACCTAAATACATATAGGGGGGAGGGACAAGTATTAGACATGCATTCCATAATTTGACATTACATTCCAAGGAAACATTCATCGAAGCATAGTGTATGCATATAAAGAGGGAGTGGGAGAAGTATTAGACATTACATTATGAACAAAGTTTCACCAAAACATAAAGAATAAAAAGAGAATCCACGAGTAGGGTTTGAATCCAAAGCTTAGGATTTTTGAGTTTTTAGAATTACAGTGATGATATTTATCTATTAATCTACATATTTGAACTATATACACTCCTATTCCCAAACTCGCTTTTTGTTAAACTATACCCATTTTCATCTGTGTTTGAATAGGATAAAAATGGATACACTCAGACAAATGAGTTGCTTCTTTGCTTTAACTGATTGTATGGATTTCTGTGTAAGAGCATCTGATCAAGATATCATATCCAGCATTCATTTTCCAGAGAGTGATTGATGTGATTGAAATAACGGAATACGCCTATCTATCACCTCAAAGATTGGAATGCAATTCAAATACAAGATATTAATGACGTTGAGCTTTATACTTTGAATCTAATATATAGAGTCTAGATAGTAGCGTGCACTTATTTTGAATGTTCACATTTCATGTCTCAAGGTTAATAATAATGAAAATTCTTTATTTTTGACATTATTTCCAAATCCATAAATGTCATTGTCAATTACTTTCTTTTATATATATATAATGATTAGATAGATTGCCTGCAGAAAATATTTAGTATCCTTTTATTGAAAAAAAAAAGATACAGCCATGACTGTTTCACTGAAGGAAAAGATAATAAAATAAGGCTGTTGACCCGTCTTTAAAGTCTGCGAATGAACTTCTCATTACAAAAGAAGGATACAAACTTTTGCCTTAGATGATTTGTAGAGGTTTATCATTAACTTATCCAACTTAACAAATCAATAAGAAAGTTCTTCACTGCACAAGAGTCAAGCCAGGATCCCGAAGTGGGCATCATTCCCTGCCTCCGCAGGAAAAGTCACCTTCAACCTCAGCACTCAAGACAGGGATTGATCCTTGATGATATCATCTCCATTGATCAGTTCTGGTGATGTCAGCAGTCCATCCTGCAACTCACAAGTGGTCTTGGTGGTCTGATCCGTCTCTTGGTTATTCATTCATAATGTGAGCTCAAACCTGATTTCTTTGAAGGACGTTGTCAGCCTACGGGCATAGAAAATAGCAGCTTTGAGATATATATTATATCTGGAGAAAACCCATCGAACCAGTCATACCTATTTTGGATCAACATATATAACGATGTTGTCATTACAGCTCTAGTGCTAACTTCGACTGTAGCATCATATTGCTTTGGGAAATGATAGAAGAGAAATGTAATTGAAGTCTGCGTGATTTGAGGATAAAAATGATCCCTGCTCCAGACCAACTACATGAAGATTGCCGCTTAGGAATCTCGGACTGTGGTTGACATTGGTACTTCTAGGTTTTGGAGTGTGAAATGCTAGCATATTGCCGATATTCCCCATTCCCTGGGATTGCATTTCGTCTTAGGCATATCTCCATTAGATAGAGCAGTAGATGATCCTCAAATTCTAAGATTTGGAAGGCAGCCAATATTCAAGGTTTGACTCATCCAAACCGCACTTCTCTAGGAGGGCAACCCGAAAACCATTCGCACACTGATTCTATGTTGAAAACCTTTGCATGGATCACTAAACCTTTTAGTTTCAATGCATCTTCAAGAGAACAGAACCTACATGTACTCATTTCAATCCAAGCTTCGCTTTCCAACTGGATTGAAAGGCCATTCCCGACACGCTAGCGTAATTCCTCACTGAAGGGAAAGTTGGCACCACTGATTTCATATGATCAAAAGACCTCGTATTCATGAAGGGTCCTCAATCTAATCCATGCTATTCGTGGGCTAGATATATTTTTCATTAAATGTTTTTTGGCATAGACCAAGACTTGGAAATTAATTTTGCATCCCCTTTGGCTTCGAACGCCTCGGAGAAGAACAGAATTTTAGGATCTCAACTACTTAGGGATTTTGGTGTTGAGTATCTCCCAATTTTTTAAGAGTAACAAGAACCTGCTACCAACCTGCCACCAATTGGGAGACATATGGCATTTTGAGGGGTGTTTTATAATGGAGTTGTCTTTAGTGCGACTTTTTGGAGATTCCGGTGACGGAATCCGGCGGAAAAAATTGAGGTTAAATCTTGATTTATATTATTTAAAATGGTTTTTTAACTGCATATTTGGATTCAACACCCTGAAAACCCCTGGGACGCTTTGATTGTGCAGAAATTAGCTATCAAACTTGCGATTTCAATAAATTGCTGCCGGATTTTGACCGGAAAAACCCACCGGAAAAGCTTCCAAAAAGTCTCTTTAAAGACAACTCCTTTTATAATTTTATTAGTGGACTACTATCACTTCTCCAACTTATCACGTGCTTCAGTAAAAACACCATAAGTATTCAACAGCAGTACTCCCAAAATGGAGGGATGATAAAATGAAGAATTTGTCTAATGATATATTTTCTTGGAAGGGGACTAGGAGGCAATGGATCAAGGATCTACTTTATTGATTTCCAATTTTTTGTAAAAGGTCCAGAAGTACATAGAATGTATTCGAAGACTTTCATTTCCTTTACAATACCATTTCTAGGTCGTTCACAAATTAAATATGGAAAATATAAATGCCTTTAGAGACCTTGACCTTCATCATATTCCTAACTCACTTCTCATAAAAATTATAAGGACTTATTTTAGTGAACAATGGGAATAGTAGGGGATAATGGACATTCATGTTAGAGTCTACTTGTTGGCTCAAGGAGTCTCAACACAAACATTGATTGGGATTTTAAGTCTATCAGTGAAATAAGACTTGTCAATTCAGGAATTATTGGGACAACAAACTCTATTCTTTCTTTCAATTCGTGCTCGCATGAAATAATGTTAAAATTCAATATATCAACTCATCTCGAGTTAGAAAATGCAAAGCTTTACAACACATACAACACATACCAAGCAGGGCTTAACACGTCTCCCAAATACTAGCAAGGGTACCACATGCTAATCACTAACAAACCATACCATTTCATTAGTTAAGCAAAGCATGTTACTAAACTCAACAAACTAACCCTTAGAGCTTGACAACTAGTGAGCATTATAGCAACTAATGTACCCTAAGTGTCATTCTCAAAATGAGAATTCTTGACAACTAGTGAGCATTAGAGCAACTAATGTACCCTTAATGTCATTTTCAAAATAAGAATTAATAGTGTTGGAAAATACTTTTGGGGGCGCGGGGGAGGGTGGTGGGGTGTGTGAATCAATACGTTTTGGGGGGTGTGTAAATCAATATTCCTTAGCAATTAGCACTTTTAAATCTTCTCAGAGCATAAACACAAAATTTAAAGCAAAATAACAAAAAAGTGTTTAAAAAATTAAAAACAATTTAAAAAAAATTAAAAAATAACAAAACAAAAATAAAGTTGAAGCAAAATTTAAAATAAACAAAAATTAGATTAAAAAATAAATGAAAGAAACAATATAAAAATATTAGATCTAAAACTTTTGTTTATACCATAATTTTAGAAGTCAAATGTTTTGGATTTATCAAATCAATCTAGAAGAAAGTCTTTTGGATTAATCAAATCAAATCCAAAGGCTTTTTTTTTTTTTTGTTTTCTTTTTGTTTTTTTGTTTTGTTTGTTTTTTAGATTTTAATTTAAAATATTAAAAAATTATTGAAAAAACCAATTACATCAATAAATAAATAAATAAAATAATATAATTAAGTTAATCAATTTCAGACAAGGGATTTTCTTTTGTTGTTTTTTTTCATAAAATCATATAAAACCATTAGGTAATTATAAAAAAATTTATGACTACTTCAAAAACACAAAAAATGCAAATCTTTATTAATAAATAATAATAAAAAAACGAAAGCCCAAGGGTTGGTTCAATTGTTCGAGTTCTTCTTGTTAAGTACCTCACCGATTGAGAGGTCACAAGGTCAATTCTCCTTTACGCTCTTGGAGTTAGGCCTAGTTAGTTTGACCAATGAGATGTGATCTCTTCGCTACGTGTTGATCTGTCTAGATTTTCCCTTGTTGGAAAAATAATAATAAAAGAACGAAACAAATTTAAAAAAAAATTACTAAACAAATTAGGAAAAAAAACAGAATTTAATTAAAAAAATGAAAGAAAAACATATTTCATAAGAAAATATATTAAAAAAAAAATAACCATGAAAAATATAAAAACATTTAAAATATATATTAAAATAAAAATAATAAAAAAAATCAAAATGCAATTTAGAAAAAAAAATAATCAAAAATAAACTATTAAAAAAATAAAAAATCAAAAGATAAGCGCGACTGGGGAGGGGGTTCAATTCTTGGAAACTACACCCCCCACAACGGGGATCAACCCCTGAGCCTACCGCGATCTGAAGGGCCGCCGCCAGGGCAGTGGGTGTGACTGTCGCTCCTGCTGCCCTGACAATGACCCTTTGACAACATGGTCATGGTAGGCAACCCCCTTTACTTTTTTTTTTTTTAATTTTTAATTTTTTGCGAGGAGTCCTAACGATCTCGAGTATGACTCTTAATACTAACAAGAATAAAGTCATGATAATTAAATCCAAAAAGATCAACTATGATAATTTAATTTATGATAACAATTACTTTTTCTTCATACAAATATTTATGTATTGACATTCACCATTAGCTCAACTAGAATTATAGTATTGAGAAAACGATTAGAGGAGGCTGGAAAGCTTACTATGAGGTTGAAAACAATTGTAAGTCTACTGATCTTTGCGTTTGGAGTAAGAAAAAGGGTTCTCTTTGAGACTCTTGTCACCCTTATTAATTTATATAGATGTGAGGTGGGGGACTGCAATATATCTATAGAATCATGGAGAAAGATTGAAATGATCCAAAAACAATTTTGAACTTATAACCTCAAGATTAAATGTAGTATTTCCTATTATATTCTCTTGATTGAAGCTAGCCTTTCCCCCATTGAAAGCATGGCTATGTGTAGGTATATGATGCATAAGAAGTTGTACAACATAGAAGCCAAGAGGCTCCCCATTGTTGCTTCTAACTCTTTTCAAAACCTCCACCTTCGGCTCAAGCGAGGTTGGCATAAGGATGCCATGTCCTAGCTCAACCATTGGGGGATAGAAGAGGAGATCATCTTGGAGAATAAGTATAATTTAAAAAACACCATTGCTTCCAAATTTAAGGATAAGTTGTCGAGTGATAATGAGTTCGGGGAAAATGAAGCTAAGGTATTATAGGGAGGTGATCTACCCGACCTTTGTTAACCAAAATTATCTTTTTGTCTTGATCAATACTAAGAAGGAAATGAACATTGCAAAGATAAGAATTAATTCCCATGAACTTCGAAGTGAAATCAGGGATTGGTATATTCCCAAAACACCTTGGGACGAAAGAATATGCCTCCTCTACAATGTTTAAGAGAGTTGAAGACACTTTTTCTTATATTTCTCGGTCCTTACTCACATCCGTTCTCCTTTTCAAAACATTTTCCACACTACCAACTTTCTTGACTCGTTAAGTCAACAAAACTACAATGACCTCATACCGCTTTTCTCCCTTCTTTTTGATCACATAAATAAAATATTAAAAAAGTCTCAATTAATCACTTCTTTCTTAAGGTCTGATAGACCATAATGGTCTTAGTGGACATTAATCATTCATGTGTCGATGTTTGAATAGCAACCCGACCCCCATATGTGCCAATTTGATAGTTGGATTTTTAGTTTTCGTTACAATGAATTAAGTTCAGCTCCACTATGTGTTAATTTAATGGTTTATTTTGAAATTTTCATTGCAATGGGTAAAACATGTTTTCACTATGTGTCAATTTGATGGTTGTTTTTTAAGTTTTTGTTGCAATGTCCCAAGTTCTCTTAGGCTAAGATTTTAAAAGAGCTATATTTTTAGCATTGGGTAAAATGACTCTTTGATGTAGGTATTTATTTTAAAGATTTTTTAGTCATGATATTTGATCTCGATATGTTGAGAATATCATGATATTTGTTTTTAATTCCATGGTTGAAAAATGTTGAAATTTTGAGTTTTTTTAGAGTCGTGATGTTTTATTTTTAAGGCCATGGTTGAAAAATGCCAAACTTTTAAGGTTTTTCAGAGTCATGATATTTATTTTTAATGTCATGGTTGAAAGTTGTTGAAATTTTTAGGTTTTTTGGAGTCATCATATTTGATCTTTAACATATTATTGATAAGTATTGGAATTTTAATGATTTTTAGAGTCATGATATTTTTTGAAAATTTTAATGCCATTGCTAAAAAATGTTGGAATTTTAGCACCTCCCACACCCTACCCCTCGACAAAAAAAGGTCGATGCATCAACACTTTTAAATTTTAGGATGTTTTTTCATGCCTATTGAACAAAACTTTTAGTTTTTAATGTTGCTCTTTAAAAAAATAAAATTTGACCCCATTTTTCATTACATGATGTTTTTTCATGTTTTTCGCACAAAAAATGGGTTTTTACTGCTATTTTTAAAAAATATTGAAAATTCACCTCGGGGAAAAAGGAAAAAAAGAAAAAAAGTGTTCAAAAATCAACACTTTGTTTTTGGGCTGCATTTTCATTTTTTTGGGTAGAGTTCTCGTTTTGAGGTTATATTTCTCATTAAGTCGGTAACTTTGTTGCTAAGAAACCATAAAAAAGTATAAATAAAGAGCCAAAGGTGAGGCTCATATCATAAGTGAAGAAGGATGTTCATTTGTAGAGGAAGAGAGTTAAGGAGACCTAGTTGTAGCCAAGGAAGACAACCCTTGAAGGAGTTGCAACTAAGCTAGGAGGCCAAGGAGGAGGTTTGATCAATATGTGTCCTCATCAAGCAGGTTGAAGACAAAAAGGGAGAACTAGAAAGAGGTGATCAAGGTCTGGTTCTATTGGGGAAATGAAACCACAATTAGAAGAGTTGGATCTACTGATTTGTTAGGGCTGAAGTAGGTAGCTGTGAACTAAGAAGGTTGTTGGCGAAGTTGTCATTGATGGTGTAAAAATTTATCATTTCCCATCCCGGTTTTCAGTTTCACCTTATTTCTCCCATATAGTTAAATGCCCATTCCCATATCCATACATTCAACACTGGAAAAAATAAATTTTGCTAAAAACACAAATTCTGGAAATTTTACAAAAATGCTGGAAATGCAGAAATAAAAAATCAGCGGTACAACCTTAACACATTTGAACACAATGATTTTGGTTTTTTGATCCAATTGGAAAAAACCCTCACTCTTTAGGGAAATTCGAGAGCTCTTCTTTATTTCTGGAAAATGCTTTTACAGTATGAGAAATATTTAAGCAAAAATCAGCAAGCAAATTTTACAACTTATCTTGTTATTCGTGCCTCACAGCGAGCTGAAAAAACTTGCTACAGCAAAACAAAACAACGATAAATGCTGTGCGACCTCCTAGAAAAGCATGCCAAATTTTAGTGAGAAATTCTGCTGTACGACCTGCCTGGAAACTACTGTACAGACTGCTGAAAATTGTTGTACGACCTGCTCCAAAAACGCTGTACGGCCTTTCTAGTTTTGCGTGCCCAATATCTGCCCTTGCTGTGCTCTAGCTCAGCTGTACGGATTTGCTCAAATGTTGCCTTGGAATGTGTGCGAAGCTGCTGCCTCTTTCTCCTCCCTGTCCAGAAATCTCCCTTGCTCTCTTGTTCTCTCTCTCTCAATTTGCTCATGAAAGAATGAATGACTTTTTCCTCTTTTTCCTCCTTTAATCTAACCCTAAGTGACTTTTGGGTGATCCGTAAATCCAATGGCTAAAATAGATTGAGATCAAGGGCTGAGATTAAATGCTCATTTAAATCTCACTTTCTATTTTTTAATTCACCCCACTTTAATAAAGACCCACTTAGTCATTTATTTCCAAAGTCACTTTTCCCTTCTAATTTTACATTGACTTTATTAAAATCACTTTAAAATTAGACTTTAGTAACTTTATCATTTAAAGTCACTTTTAAATTAAATTTAACGTTATAAAAATTATAAAGTTACTTTAGGAGAAAAAATTAAATTCTTTTGGACACTTTTCCCTAGGCCAAAGATCAAAGCTTTAGGGAACCACCTGTCCTCCTGTACCAAATTTCAACACTCCCTCTTACCGAGGAAGGTGTTCTTCACCACACCCATCTTGTCTCTGAAGTAGTCATGCTTGCCCCGTGGTAAGGCTTTGGTAAGAATATCTGCAACCTACTCATCAGTGGGAATATACTCCAGCTTCACAGCTCCTTTCTGAACATAGCCTCTGATGAAATGATATTTGATCCCAATATGCTTTGACTTGTCATGAAATACTGGATTTTCCGTGAGTTTAATGCAACTCTGGTTATGACAGTAAATCACTGAAGGTCTCAACCGCTGACCAAATAAGCCAAACAACATCTTGCGAAGCCAGATGGCCTCACAACTAGCTAGACTGGCTGCCATATACTCTGCTTCCGCTGAACTCAATGCTACTGACCGCTGCTTCCGGCTGAACCATGACACTACTGCTGAACCCACCCAAAACAACACCCTGAAGTGCTCTTCCTATCAGAAGCACAACCTGCCCAATCAGAATCAGTATAACCTGCCAATCTCACTCCATCCCCCTGCCTGTAGTCCAGACCATAATCCACT
>APFE031379535.1:3735-27525 GCA_000404065.3 Pinus taeda | reverse complement strand
TTAATTATTGGAATAAGTTTCCGTGAACAAAAAAATATCAAATAAAAAATCAACATGAAAAGTCCACTTTGTATTCTTTAAATTATTACATAAAAAGTCCATTTTGTCATTTTTAAATTGTTATATAAAAAATTCATTGTCTTTTTAAATTATTACATCTAGGTTTATTTATTTTTCTTTCTTTTCTTTTATTAATAATAATAATAGCCATTTTTAAGGATTTTTAATATAATGTTTAAATTATTAATTATTGGAATAAGTTTCCGTGAACAAAAAAATATCAAATAAAAAATCGATATGAAAAGTCCACTTTATTATAGACAACTCCATTATTAATTATTGGAATAAGTTTCCGTGAACAAAAAAATATCAAATAAAAAATCAACATGAAAAGTCCACTTTGTATTCTTTAAATTATTACATAAAAAGTCCATTTTGTCATTTTTAAATTGTTATATAAAAAATTCATTGTCTTTTTAAATTATTACATCTAGGTTTATTTATTTTTCTTTCTTTTCTTTTATTAATAATAATAATAGCCATTTTTAAGGATTTTTAATATAATGTTTAAATTATTAATTATTGGAATAAGTTTCCGTGAACAAAAAATATCAAATAAAAAATCGACATGAAAAGTCCACTTTGTATTCTTTAAATTATTACATAAAAAGTCCATTTTGTCATTTTTAAATTGTTATATAAAATTCACTGTCTTTTTAAATTATTACATCTAGGTTTATTTATTTTTCTTTCTTTTCTTTTTTTAATAATAATAATAGCCATTTTTAAGGTCACAGCCAAGCTAGACACCAAATTGGTGTATGAGACCCCCTTGTTTGTGGGACAAGGGACCCACCTCAGCGCAGCGATTTGACTGCTACTGCTAAGTCTACGAAGGCATACATACTCTACCTGGTTTTGAACCTGTGACCTCTTAGGAGAAAACACATGCTCTTAACCATTAGGCCCACTCAAGCTGGTTTTTGGTTAAACTCATATTATTTAGATTTCACCAAAAATAATTGCAAAATTTATATAGTTAAACTTTATAAATTAAAATTTATTATTTTTAAAAATAATTTAATTTATTTATATCCAATTTAGTTTATTTGATTATTTACTCCATAAGGCCAGGGTTTAAGAGTATTTTATTTTGAAAAGACATCAAGACACTGCATTCTTCCACTTGGGTGGAAATGGTTGACTAGGGCAAGTTCGTCCGGTGAGCCGGTCCTAGTACACGTGTTCAACCATACTTCTTTTAAAACTTTTTGGATTTCTGATATAGTGGAAATTGATGCGAGCTTGTGTAGCCTAGTAATGGTTTTCAGAAACTCTCTCCTGGTTGGTTCGAAACTCGTCGACAAAAAGATTTTTAATATAATGTTTAAATTATTAATTATTGGAATAAGTTTCCGTGAAGAAAAAAATATCAAATAAAAAATCAACATGAAAAGTCCACTTTGTATTTTTTTTTTGTTAAACTTGTCCTGACGATGAACCACACTGGTTGGTATCTTTTTAAGATAATGTTTAAATTATTAATTATTGGAATAAGTTTCCGTGAAGAAAAAAATATCAAATAAAAAATCAACATGAAAAGTCCACTTTGTATTCTTTTTGGTTAAACTTGTCCTGACGATGAACCACACTGGTTGGTATCTTTTTAATATAATGTTTAAATTATTAATTATTGGAATAAGTTTTCGTGAAGAAAAAATATCAAATAAAAAATCAACAATGAAAAAAGTCCATTTTATCTTTTTTAAAAATTATTACATAAAATCTATTTTGTCATTTTTTAAATGGTTATTATTCACTGTCTTTTAAATTATTCATTCAGATTTATTATTTTTTTTTATTTTTTTTTTTATATAATACTTAAATTAATTATTTCTAGATATTGCAAATTGGTTTTTTTGGTTAACTATATTATTTAGAGTTCCACTAAAAATAATTGCAAAAATTTATATAGTTAAATCTTATATATTAAAATTTTTATTTTTTAAAAATAATTTAATTTATTTATATCCAATTTAGTTTATTTGATTATTTACTCCATGGGGCCCGGGTTTAAGAGTATTTTATTTTGAAAAGACATCAAGACAACGAACGCTGCATTCTTCCACTTGGGTGGAAATGGTTGACTAGGGCAAGTTCGTCCGGCCGGCTCAACTGCCGGTCCTAGTACACGTGTTCAACCATACCTCCTTTAAAACTAGCCGGATTTCTGATATAGCGGAAATTGATGCGAGCTTGTGTAGCCTAGCAATGGCTTTCAGAAACTCTCTCGACTGGTACTGCAGGCCCGAGGTGAACGGCGCCTGGACAACCCTCGCACAAAGTACCCTCGGCGCTTACACGCCCTGCGCCACTGAAACGCTGGTGGTTTCTGTATCGCATTTGGTTCTCTGGTGTTTACTTTGTTACAGGATTTATCTCATCCAGAACGTCGTCAAGGTTTTCTCCGTGAAGAGATTTTGCTTGCAATCCCGCTATTATAACTATGGATTGGCTCTGCTTGCTGCTTATAACACGGCCGAGCCGCTCTATAGGGCCGTCATGGGGTCATCCGTTGTTAATCTGGCCGGACACGCGTCGCTTCCGCCCTTCGAGGTGCGTAGTTTTTGTGTTCATAAATTTAAGTGAAAGCTCATCCTTTTAGTGGTTTTTGGTGCAAGTCTATCCTGAAACTTGTCCTTTCACTGGTCATTACTATAATCTCTGGTCAAAAGTAATGCTGTGAAATTTGTGGCATAAAGCTTACATGTCGTTAATGGAGTTAACCAGGGGCTTATGCCGTTATTGAAAAATAATATTTTAACAAGAAAACGTTTTCCCTGCTCGTGGTTACCAGGAGTAACTAATTTTGATACAATATTCTGTTCTGAGGATGTGTTCTAACTTAAAAGATAGGTTTTAACAATTAAGTGTGAAGTTTAATCCCCACAAATCTTATTTCTAATTTTGAATAAGATTATATACATATAGATTTGAACTTTGAATAATCCAATCAAACGATCTTCAACAAATTGATGATTTGATTCCAGAGGTATTGAGCTGATAAGTGAACTGCCGTCTAGATTATCCATTATGAACCATTGTTACATAGATTCGCAGATAGATTTCCGTTGTCCAAATTATCCATTATGAACTTTTGTTAGATAGATTGATGCATAGATTTCCGCAGGTTATAACGGATTGCATCGAAGTTTTAAACGTCTCTCTAAGTTGATTTTGGGAAAATCCTTTGAGACAGATTCTTCTGTGTGGTATAAGCATGGATAAGCATTGTTATAATTTTAGGTGAAACTAAATCAGAACATTCATTTATTTATTTATTTTAGGAATAATTGAATTAGTCTTGGGGTGATGTTAGTATCAGTTTTTTGGCATTGTTTTTTAGCTAGGGGATTGTTGGAAGGTTGGGTCAGCTTATCATCAATTTGAATCGGAAAAGGATTGAATTGCAAAAAGCTAAAAACATGGAACTAATGGTCTCATAGACTATTTTTAGTTGGTGATCCAAGTTGATGTTGGTGGCCACCCACCTATCCCATTTGGACCCCCACAATTGTCTCTTTCAGCATTTTCAGTTTCCTTAATTGTAGCACAACTTACTATTTTTATCAGTTTTTCGGGTCCTGAACTTCCAGAGCCATTTTGAGGCCCTAAACGACGTTTTTTGGGGAATCCAGGGGCAACATGGGTCCATGCAATGGGTCCATGCAATGGACCGATGTCGCCCGTTACAACAATGGTAGTTCTCGGATAGATCTTTCTAACGAGCTATCATACGCGTCAAACGAAGATCGTATGCCAAAGTTACGACCCCGGGAAATTGATGTACCAATTTACCCAAAACGGAGCCCCCAATTTGGGGTTTCATTTTCTAAGGGTCGGTTTTGGAATGTGAAGGGTTTTCCATTGTTTCTCAATAATAAATAGGCCTTCGAGCCTCATTGTAACACAAGTTCAGAACAGTTCAGAGACATGTAGCCGCACATCTCTTCTCAGAGATAAGCTACCATGGTCCTAGCTGGTTTATTTCCAATTCTGGTTGTAAGCATATTTCGGTATTTTCCATTAATGAAATGAAGTGTTATTTCCGCTGCATCTCTTTATTTATGGTTATCGCATCTCTGTATTTATGGTTATCTCTGTAATCTATTGCGTTCCTATTTAAATCCGGATCAAAAAAGGATAAAAATTCTCCGCTCAGATCAAGGGGGAGAATACAGGTTGGGCGAGTTCATGAATTTTTGTAAGCATCATGGGAATGTGTAGCAATTTACAGTGCCACACACTCCACAGCAGAATGGAGTGGCAGAACGGAAGAACATAACTCTTGTGGAGTGCGTCAAGAGCATGGTACAAGGTAAGGGTCTATTAAATGGTCTTTGGGCAAAAGCCATTAACACTGTTGTATCTTTAAAGAATAGGAGTCCTACTAGATGTGTAGGCTTCAAAACCCCTTTTGAAGCATTGTTTGGATTCAAACTAGCAGTTAGTCATTTAAGAATATTTGGGTCAAAAGCTTATGCTCATATACCTAAGGAAGATAGGAAGAAGTTAGAACCCAAAGCCCTGAAATGTATATTTGTTGGATATGACACTGAGTTCAAGACATATAAGTTATATAATCATGTGACTCACAAGGTTTTTGCAAGCAGAGATGTCATATTTCATGAATAGGTTGAGGAAGGAAAGGAGGATTCTAACAGTGATTGCCACATTCCATTGCTTATAGAAGAAAACAGTGAGGAAGATGAAGAGCAGGAGCAGAAACAAGAAGAAGAAGTAACATATAATGTAATCAATGATGATGCAAGCGCTGAAATAGACAGAGTAGAGGTAAGTCCCCTACCAAGGAGATCAGGTAGGAAGACTCGATTACCTGCTAAATTGAGAGACTATGCTTTAATGTCAAATATTTTAAACATTGTAGAACCTACTAATTACAAAGAAGCTAGTCATTTTAAGGAGTGGAGGGCTGCAATGAATGAAGAAATGGAATCAATTCTTAGAAATGATACTTGGGATTTAGTTGAGTTGCATAAGAATAAAACACCCATAGGATGTAAATGGCTGTTTAAACCAAAAATGAATGCAGATGGAAGTATAGAGAAATTAAAAGCTAGGCTAGTTGCAAGAGGATATTCACAACAGGAAGGTATAGATTTTGATGATAATTTTGCACCTGTAGCAAAGTTAAATACAATCAAAATGATTATTTATTTAGCTACTAAATGTAATTGGGAATTACACCAGCTTGATGTTAAATCTGCATTTCTAAATGGTGATTTAAAAGAGGAAATTTACTTAGTACAGCGAGAAGGATTTGTAAAGCAGGGGCATGAACATCTTGTCTGCAGATTGAAAAAGGCTTTATATGGTTTAAAGCAAGCACCTAGGTCTTGGTACAAAAAGGTTGATTCTTTCTTTTTAGAGCATGGTTTTCATAGAAGTTTAAATGACCCAAATTTGTATACCAAGTACAATAATCAGAGGCAGATTATTTTGATTTCTTTGTATGTGGATGACATGATTATAACAGGAGATGCAAATGATTTAATCAGAGAAATCAAAAGTCTTATGGCACAAGTTTTTGAGATGAAGGATCTCGGAAGCCTTCATTACTGTCTAGGATTAAAAGTATGCAAAGGTACTGGGCAAACTTTTCTTACCCAAGGAAAGTATGCCAGAAATCTGTTGGAAACGTTTGGTATGGATTAGTGTAGATCAACAGTGACACCTTTGCAGCAGAATCTGAAGTTGAGAAGTGACGATGGCACTAAAGAGGTTGATGCTACAATGTACCGACAGCTGGTTGGTAGCTTGATATATCTTACAACAACCAGACCTGACTTAGCATACTCTGTTAGTGTGTTGAGCCAATTTATGTCAAAACCGCTTGAAAGTCACTGGATAGCAGTAAAGAGTGCATTGAGGTATCTTTGTGGTACTGTTAATTATGGTATTTTATACACTGACGTATCTGATGTTACTCTAGCAGGTTTTTCAGACTCAGACTGGGTAGGTAACTTGGATGATCAAAAGTCCATCACAGGTTACGTATTTAACATAGGATCCAGGGTCATAGCATGGAGTAGTAAGAAGTAGAGTATTGTAGCTTTCTCATCGTGTGAAGTTGAGTATCAAGAATTGTGTGCAGCGACGTGTGAAGCGATCTGGTTGAGAAGGCTTCTCAATGATGCAGGAAAAGAACAAAGGAATTCCACTTCCATCAAAAGTGACAACTAGAGTAACATTAAATTGGCACACAATCCAATGTTCCATAAAAACACCAAACATATAGACACTCAACTCCATTTTATCAGAGAGAAAGTACAGTCAAAGGAAATTATTGTTGAATATTGTAAAACTTGTGACAATGTGGCTGATATTTTTACAAAGCCTCTTGCACGAGTGAAGTTTGAATTGTTTAGAGGGATGTTAGGAGTCCAGGAGAACCCTTTATCCATTAAGGGGGGGAGTTGAAAATAATTAAATATTATTTTGTATTAATGGAGAAATGGTTACATAGTTGTAATGTATCTCCTTAGTTTAGGATTTGTTCCTAGAATTTAGGAGTTTGGTTGCAACTTCCTCATTTCTGAAGTTGTACTTAAATGATGTAATATTTCATTGATGGTAATAGAGTGTACGAGAGTGATCTCTCTGTTTTGTGAGTGTAGTCTCCAGGTGCAGGCCACCTGTGAGCTACATCTCCTTCTTTTCAATTATGTTCATATTTTATCTATTTTCAAAGTAGTTAAGTTTTTTTTTTTATCTTTTTAATTAAATTGATCAATTTAAGAAAATGCATTTGAAATGAGTTTTGGTTTTTTGGTCATGTGATATTGATAAGCTATACTATTGGTTCTTGATATTGTAATAACGCCTATTTACAAATTAAGAATCCCCATGATAAAATGGCTTTAGATCTCCACATTCCATGTATTCTTTTAAATGTATATATATGCTTGACTTATATATTAATTATTTTTATAATTAACAATAATATCACTTATTTAAAATAAAGTTATAATTTAGATAATAATTATGAATTTTTAAATTTTAATAACATAACATATATTATGAAGTAAGTGTTTTAACGTCTATCTACATTTACTAATCATTTAATGTATATAGTTTTGTTAGTTTATGAGTCTTTATCAATTTCAAATTTCAAATGGTTGTTATATCTATTAATAAAGATTAAATTAAAGAAAATCAACTAAAGTAGCATAAACATGTCATTGATCATTTCTAAAACATTGCTTTGTATTTATTGATATTAATAAGAATTTTTGAGGTCATTTTTTTCATAGTTAATTGTATTGGTTTATTCACAAATTTAACAAAAAGACAAGTGATTTTTTATTTTTTTATTCTTTTCCAAATTAATTTTGTAATATAAATATTTTAAAGTTATTCACTTCACTAAATCCATTTCTACATTCAAAAATTGAAACCAAAATATCACTTGCTTAAACATTTCAACAGTATAGAATTTTTTTCAGTATATTGATTAAAAAGCAGTGACGGAATTTATCATTTAAAGAAGGCTAAAATTTACTCATGATGGTGTCAAAACCTTTAGGCTTAAAAGCTTGTGTTTGTTTGAAATTTCCACCTAGTTAGGTCACATTGAATTATTGAGTTATTAATTGAGTTACGATAATTTTATAAATAGACTTCAAATATTAGTATGTAAAAGTTATAAATAATTAATTCCTACTTGTCTATGGTTGTAATTCTCCATTTGAGGAGTTTGTTCCTACATAATAGGAATTAGCTAGAATATAGTTTCTCCTAGTTTAGTGTGTGGTTGAGAGAATCTCTCAACCACATACTGTACGTCTAAGATAGAATTCCTATCTTGAGACTATTTCTTTTATAAATATGTGTGTAATTTCCTCATTCAAGATATAGAGAATATATTTGAGTGGTTGTGCTATTTTATCTTGGTATCAGAGCTTTGAGGCCCTCGCCCCTTGTGGGTTGTGTAAATAAACATATTGGTTTGCCAATCCATTTTTTTTTTTTTGTCAATCATTTTTTATCTATTTGTTTTCCCTTCGCCACACTGATCAAATATGACAGCGTGCTACTCATTCTGATCGAGTTTTGCAATGGTTTGTTGTTTTGTGCATTCTAACAAAACTAGCTTGGATGTGCATGCTCCCTATGTTTCATATCTCCTCGCTGAATTCTGTGATATTCTACTCATGCACAAGTTTGAGATTAGGAGCCTGCTGGATCTAGTGTAGAGGTTCAAGGTTGCGGTGGTGCCTGTCATGCCTCCCATAGTTTTTTCCTTTACGGCAATTCGATTCCTCTAAAACATGCTCCCTTCCTACTAGTGAGAAGACAGTTTTGGAACAAGGTTCGTTTTTTTCGGAATCGACAACCTACTTCTGGCGGTGATCAAGGATCAGACGGGGAGAAGTCTGCGAATCATAGTGGCTGACCAAAATTATAGTAGATCGGAGGATTCGATTTAAAAAGGAGTTGTGCGGTTCGAGCTCGTCTGGGGTTGCTATGCGCAAGGATAAAAGCCCAGTTTTTTGGCGTAAAGATATTTGATTTTGGCGAGATTTCGTTTAATTCGGGTTTCAAGCTTGCATTTTTTTTGGAATTTGGGGTTTAAATTCAGGACCGGATGCTTTTCCTTTTTTAAATCTGCGTGCCCACAGAGGCAATATGCTTTATGATGGATCCTGGAGGGGATCATATCTTCTATGTACACACAAGCGACGGTGGTGTAGCTCATCTATTCATGCGGTGGTGGTCGTGAATCATCTCAGATCTGCCCATAGCTCAATGTTAGTGGTGCTGTTGGTGCATGTTCATGCACATCAGATGTGTGTTGAGCTCCACCTATGTGAGAGAGATGATGACTACATGAGGAGTTCTAGTTGCATGAGATTTATGGGTGTTTTATTGCTGAGGGAAATAGTAGATAGAGAGTTTTGTTTGCAGTTTATTTTGTTTTGGTTTGTCCTGCACTTAGTGGGAGAGGCCTATGTGGGGATAGGGTGACAACTCGACTTAGAACGAAGGTTGTGGAGCTGCTCCGAGGTTCATTGAGCAGGATGTCTAAAAGTGTGGCACTGATCACAGGATCTGTAAGATCCAAGAGGATCGCTGCATAGATTGTTGCATATCTCTTCCTGAATATCATTGCATATCTCTTTGTTTGCAGATCATCACAACCAAGAGATCTCACGAGTCTCACCAAATATCTCGCAGCGCAATGTTTGATTTGAGTGAGTTGATCTCATCAATATCTCGTAACTTCGTGCTTATTGTCAAATTGCATTGTTGTCGGATTGCACCTGAATCTGCATGGAGATCCTTGTGATGTGGAGCTAGCAATATATGCCAAGCATCAAGATTAGTGAAATCCCTGTCGGACTCGGAAGGTAGCGTGTTGTTTGGAGAAGTGGCCGACATGCCTGAATTCTGATGGGTTCGTGAGTGGAACGATCTCAAAGTGATTTGTTGGTAGCATGGAAACATGGAGCAGCTTTTTCATGCCTGCAAAGTCGAAGTGGCTATTGTGGTAAGTTTGCGCCCAGTCAATTGGTAGATCCAGTTTTAGTGGTGAGGTTTCAATCTAGTTTAGGGATCGAGACATGATATGTTGCGTATGAAGTGTCGATCTGGAGTGAAGGATGCGTTTGGGTCGATCGGTGCAGTGTGGTCGAGCTACAGGTTGAGCGTGGAGAATGGAAAGGTTGCGTGTGTGGCTCCTGCATGTGAGCAGAGTGTGGCTCTTCAGGTGGTCATCTCAATGGTGGTGCCTCATGTTGGATCGGTGGTGCCTTTATTTAGCTAAAATGTGAGAGAAATATGGTTATAGATCCAGGATGTCCCGTACCGATAGATCTTGTTACAGTTTGGACATTAGGAAAAGCATGTTGGGATTCAAGCTATCACTATTCAAAGAGGCCTTGTATTTTTCGATAGCAAATCTAAGAGCTCCCAATTATGATGACAATATTTGTTGCAAGGCCGTAAGGTAGTCTCCCCCAACTTCAAAGATACACAAATTTCCAGCGACGAATGCAGAGATTTCATCAGTGGTTTGATGGTGCAGCAATGATGGATCTCAGTTGTGTTATGGAGCTCCGTGCATTTTGGTTTTGGTGGAACAAACTTGCTATTGGATTTGTGATATTATTTTAATTTACATTAATTTCTTGTGTATGCTCGGTGTGGATGATTTGAATTATAAATATTGTAAATCTGGTTAAGAATGGGCTGTATTATTGTGACATTTAGTCCGGCCAACTATTGTCACCAGTTTAAGTCTATGTTGGAATTAGACATTCCAACAATAGACAAATTTATTCTTAACAACCAGATATGGCATTAGAGGAGTTGCATTAGAGATTGGAGGATGATCGAGATCATGTTGCAGATTGTTAGCGAGCATGAAGCAGTATGCTTGAAAACAGTGACTAGCCTTAATACTGTGAGTAGGGGAAGTGGCATTATGTTGCGATGCCATGAGAATTGGATACTGAAATGTGATGGAGGATTGGACCATGGAGTCCTGGATTACTGTTCTTGAAGGGAAAATTGTTTTCTCTTCGTGTGGCTGTGAGTACCTATGCTCCGGTTTCTTTGTTAGTGGACCCCTCACAGATGAGGTAAAGCAGCACCGACAACATTTATGGTGGACAGAAAATTAGATGTTTGTTTGAATTAGTGTGGTTTGTGGAATAGACTCCCTAACATGTTATAAGCAAGTCCAGTTGTTGTAATGGTCATTACCCAGAAACTCCAAAATGTGGAATGAAATGTAAGTTTTTTAAAGGCATCTGAAAGTTCGTGGTGATCTTAAAACCACTTTGTGATGGTTTATGGTTAGCTTGAAACCATATTTTGTCACTGTAAACTGATGGTTGCTGGTGAGCCAGAAACCATCTATAGAGTCTTTGTGGCTTGAGGTGCCTTTGTGGCTGCGTGTACACGAGAGCTTTATGCTCAATTGAGCAGGTGGACTACAGAACACCTAGCTCGGACTCAGATGATTTTTTAATTTTCAGAGTAGAAGGGGATTGGTGTGCTTTTCGCGCTGACAGTAGTGCCAGGAAGCGCAACAGGCGTGTCTATTAGGCCATTAATCGTACCACCGCACCAAAATACCAGACCAGAGCGGAATTCTATGGAAAAATCACGCCAATTCATCTTCAAGGGGATCCACGGGAATCCTCATCTTCGTTTGACGATTTGCGAGAGAAGGCAGATCGGAGAAGTTGCGGATCTATCCGAGAGAGGCAGCTTGTGTTTTGGAGGTTCTGCACATGCAATTCACCTCATGGTGGTGGATTTGCAGGTACATATATGCAGTTTTACCACAACCAGACTTTGTGAATAACTATCATGACAAGTAGTCATTAAAGGGGGGAGTTAGAAATAATTAATTCCTACTTGTCTATGGTTGTAATTCTCCATTTGAGGAGTTTGTTCCTACATAATAGGAATTAGCTAGAATATAGTTTCTCCTAGTTTAGTGTGTGGTTGAGAGAATCTCTCAACCACACTACTGTACGTCTAAGATATAATTCCTATCTTGAGACTGTTGCTTCTATAAATATGAGTGTAATTTCCTCATTCAAGATATAGAGAATATATTTGAGTGGTTGTGCTATTTTATCTTCAAGATATAGAGAATATATTGGAGTGGTTGTGCTATTTTATCTGTAAAACTGATGTAATCATATAAAACACACTAAATACTAATTTGATAATTTATAATATCATCATCTTTAATAATTTATAATAGGGTCATGCATTTTGAAAAATAAATTCAAGTGAAACCGAGCATTCAAATAACTAAGATATTTTTGTTTGTTTGTTAGAATTTTATGATTAATAATTTTATGAAATTGTGTGTTTTCATTATTTAAAATTATAAAACCTGTGCAAATTATAGAACTCAAAGTCACCAATCCAAAAATACTTGTCTAATTTTAAACTATATCTACGAAAAAAAATATCAACGAGAAATATCAAAACATCGGGTAGTCAAAAACTGTATGTGAAACTGCATAGTACCTTAGTTAAACTAAGCATATGTAAAACTGACCAGTATCTCCAATTGAACCTCTAGAGTTTGGGTGACAAAGCCGTCAGTGTGACCTATTTGATTCATTATGGCAATGTGTGACTCACGCAGCATTGCGTGTAAATACAACTACGGAGGACAAGGTAGATTGTAGGCAACGGCAAGAAAGGAATCCTATGCTATCGGGTTGTATCGAGCGGCGATTGTATACGCTCACTGTTTGATTTTGGCCTTGGAAAAATCGAAAGGTGGGGATATACAACCATAGCATAGGGTTTATATGTTGCCTATAGGAAACCATGAGTTAATAATAATTTGTCATCCTTGAAATGTTAAGGGCTTAGATGTAGGGTTTTTGGAAAATTAATTATAATTTTCAATAATAGCTATCAGTATTAAGATGATATACCTTGATATTTAAAAAGTTTGGAATATATATTTTTTACCTTGATATTTAAAAAAATTGGAATATATATTTTTTACCTTGATATTTAAAAAGTTTGGAATATATATTTTTTACATGTTTTATGTATAATCGCTAGAAAGGGAGTCTATTTCTGGTTTGTATGAGGGTGCTCAAACTAGTTGGATATAAGAAATTAAGATATTTTTTCTAATAAGATAGTTCCTAGGTTGGTGTTTAGTTCATAGATTTTTTTAATTAATAATCAAGTTACTTTTTCGATAAAAAGATAAAATACATTATTTTATTGGATTGAGTGATTTAGTGTGCTTTTGAATTTCTAATTTGGCATTAGATTTAATCTCAATTAGAATCCCTTATGGAAGCACCAAGGAATGTAGAGAGTAGAGTAGGTATTTGTTGTTGTGAGGATGTGAAGGAGTAACTTCCGCTTTTGGTCATATTAGTACACGTTTGAATCGACTAAGTAATTGTGGTTTTACTGTAATGGATGGATAAGATGGAATTCAAGATTGAGTGAGTAGTGATTATCAACTTCAGGTTCATACAATTTATTGAGTTTTGGAATCACAGATCTTCATAGTCGTGGCATGTTCTTAATGGGTATATTGGAGATTGAGTGAGCAGTAAATATCAACTTAACACTGTCACACAATTTATTGATTTTTGGAATCATGGATCTCCATAGACGTGCCATGTTCTGAATGGGTATATCGCTCATAGTTGTTTGGTAATTTACTTGAGTTTAAATTACTGCATAAATTATGGGCTTGTAAACTGATGAAGTGTATGTGCACCACTTATATAGGGATTCTTTATTATGTCAGTAAATTGCCAAATTAAATTAGGATGCTTTCATGCACATGTTTTATCTAACAAAACTACCACTCTTGCAAGAAAGGAAAATATCACACTAACTGAAATGAAACTAAATTAAAGTACAAAAGTAAATATCGAAATCAAATCCAAATTATCTTTACTTTTGCTCTCAATTAGAGAAATAAAATATCACACTGGAAAATCTTAATCACACTGATAAAGCCTTGGAAGAATTAAACTCCTAATTGTAATTAAATGATTCTATTCTTCAAAATTTACTTTTGCATAATAGATCCCTTTTTTATTGATTTCCTTTATATTTCATACAATGAAATGATTAAATCTATGAAATAAATCTCTTGCACACTCTGTTATGAACTATGTTCTCACTGTCATAAGCACTCACTGAAGATCAAAACTGAAAGATTAGCTGAAGTAATCTAATGCTACAGAATGTAAGATACAAAACTCAAATACTAACTTAAAAAAAAAAAAAAAAAGACCTTACAGCTCAAAGTGTGTCACTTGTAGGTGAGAAACGATCAATCAGAGATTAATCACTCATTAACATAATGCACAAAGGAATAATCAAAGTTGATTTTATAAATGCAAAGAGTGTTTTCAAAATAATAAGAGGTGGGTTTTATAACCTCCTTCAATAAACTATTTAGATACTTTTACACCTATCCTACTTGATGGGAATTCTAAAAATAACATAAGATAATATGGAATAGGTATTCTTCATGATTTTCTGTCGGAGAAGCAAATCATGAGGCAAAATATCAGCTTCGTCCTTATCATTGATCTTCTCTCTCGCCTCAGTTCCTTTTCCACTAGGTTGACTTCCATGTTTACCTGATCATACGACACCCATATCACCTTGCTAGATCATGAAGATAGGTGGATATTGTTATGAAATTTGTCAGCTACCTTTCCATATATTTCACTCCTCAACTTGTATTTCATAATCTACATATTCTTCAAGTGAGCTGCAGAATCGATCATTCTCTGCAAAATTGATGCAATTCGGTAGCTTATGCAAATATTAAATGAAATAATAAGGAAATAATGAAACTATGAATAAAATATGACTAGTTACCTATTTTTTCTATTAACCTTGCAAGTTGGCACCTTATCGAGATTATTATGGTCAAAAGGAAATGGAATGGTGTATGGAGTTTAGCGAAGGTGTAAAAAAGGATCAATTTTGGTCTTCAACGTTACCCCACACAGAAAATATTGCATGTCCTCATGCACAAATTTTCAAAATTTGTGACCCACTCTGTCACTAAGCTACCTCCGAAGCCTGATCAAGATCATATAAGTTAGTATTTTCTATTTTTATGATTTTTCTTTTAGTTTCCATCCTTAGGTTCTTCATTTAATCCTACATTGCAAACCCCTGATTTTGCTTTTGCAAAGTTTTTTTGAGCCTTTTACTTCTGGTTTTTCTTGTACTAGTGACAAATATGCAAGAGCATATTATCATTTTGAGTCTTTTGAATGTATTTTGCTACCTTCATTGCTTTATGTCATTGCTTCTAAAAGTTTTTTAACACTTCTAATTAATAAATTTCATGTTTAAGAACGTTTTGGATTTTGAATTTTTTTGGAGGGCTGAAATGAAGTTTATTTTGAGCCTTTAACTTCATGTTTTTCATGTACTAGTGGCAAATATGTAAGAATATATTATCGTTTTTCGTCCTTTTAATGTCATTATGCACCTTCATTTCTTCAAGTTCTTGATTCAGAAACTTGTTTGAAACTTCTAATTCATAAATTATATGTTGAAGAACATTTTCAATTTTAGATTTTTCTGGAGGGTTGAAATGAACATTTTCACTTAGAATTTATTCTTCATTTGAGGATAAATCAACATTGTTTCCTTGTGCTTTCAGTTTAAGTGATTCTATATAGTCATAGATTTCTTGTTGAATAGGGTCAATTTATGGGGTGTTTCTCGTTGGACTTGCAATTGTTGATGGTATTTTCTTTGTATCTTCTTCTTCTAAATCAACAAAGCCTTAAGAATGTTTAATGGCCAATTTCATAAGTCATGCACTTCTTCTTGATGGTTTTCAATAGTGAGAGCTCGCTTTTTCTTTTTAGTCTTGTTTTTCTCTGTTCTTTCCTTTGATGAAACCTCATGTATACCAGGATATTTTTTCTTTTTAAGACTCTATAAAACATTTTCAAGAGGGTTTCATCATCATAATCATTCTATGTGTGCTCATCTTGTGGAATTTCCTATGCCGGGGTTTCATTTTGAATATTAGGTTTTGAGAGAAGTTTATTGTGACTTCTTCGTATCTTAGAACCAGACTCATCTTCCTCAACTTCCTTAAAGTGATTTAAAACTAGAAAATCCTCCCATTTATCCCATTTACTCTTTAAATGAGCCTCAATTAAGATTTTCAATAACCTGTGGTGATACAGAGTACTGTCAATAGACTGAATATTTCTTTGGATATTAGCGGCCATTTTCTTAAACTACAAAGTAGGAAATATGGAGAATTGATTTCATTGCCTTCAAATAAATACATCATGAGCTGAGCATAGTAAAATAACATATTTCCAAACCTACCCTCATAGGTTATGAAATTCTAAGTGATTAACACCAAATTTCTCCATTTTCTTTTTAAAATTGTTACTAGAATTCCCTTCTTAAAAATGGAGATGTCCATACTTGGGTTTTCATAAAGATTTCCCAATCTTTCTCTTTTATTTTTTGGTTTTTAAAGAAAATTTCCTTCAGGAATCCTGTAGCTTTTTCCATGAACGACTCTTTCAAGACTGGCCTCATATCTCCAATTTATGCTTATATCCCATCATATGCCCCAACAAATGATTTTGTAACCACCTTATCATTCCCATCAAACTTTTCAAAGAATTGTAACCACTGTGCCTACTACATTTTTTGTTTCACCTGTGGATACCCTTCAAGAAACTTGACTCCATTCGGCTCAGAACACACAACATCTCCCATGTCGAGGAAGCTTCAATCTATAATTTCCCTTTTTGACAAGATTATGGAGTGTAGCAAGGATGGGAATGAAATTTAGGTAGCAATTGAGGGGTTTTCGATAAAGAAGAATGAAACAGAGCCAAAGGAAGTGGGATATAATGTGAAGGAAATGGGATGGTATAGAGGAGAAATGAGATATATACAAATAAAGGTGAATGAATTTAAACAATAACAAGGTTTTAATGTCATTCTCATTTTGTGATAATAATAAAAAAATTATGCATTAAATGGTAAAATACCAATATCATGTCATGACAAAGGTAAACATTATATAATATGGTGGAGGCAACAATTATAATCATCCATTTCTATCATAATTCAATGTTTGTCCTTACTTATTTAACTAATATTTACATACCTTTCATTATGACTTACTAGTTTTCTCTTTTTGTAGGTTGCCTAGGTTGCTTTAGCTGTCATCTCCATTTAGACTGCTTTGACCACGATCTTCATTTCTTTTCATTGTAATCTATCATGTCAGTTGCAGAATTTCATGAGAGCTGCAGATTATTGACAATTTTGTAATTGTCTAATTTCTCCAAAGAGGAATAGAAGAAATGGGACAAGAATAAGGAAATTAAAAGAAAATATAGGCTGCCAAGAATTTTTGGTTTTCAACATAGATTTTTTGTATAAACATTGTCAAAAATGTGTTTTTTCATGTTTCTATATTTATATATATATACAAAGAGAGAGAGAGAGAGATTATTTTTCTTGAAAAAGAAAGTAGAAGGGCTAAGTTAGAGAGGAAGAAGAGTCTTCCTTAACCAACTTCAAATTCAAGATTATCTTCCAGATTTATTATTAACTCTTCTTTGTTAATGGTTTATGATATATTCGTAATCTATGACCATTTGCAAGGAAAGCTACTTTTTATTCATCAATGGTTTTAATTCTTATTTCTCCATTATCAAAGACAATTTCATTCACATAAGGACCAAGCCAGTGCATTTGAAATTTCCCTTGAAAATCTTTAAATTTAGAGTAAAAAAGCAATTCCCAATCACCCATTTTGAACTTCCTCTATTTGATAAAATTATCATGCCATCTCTATCTTTGTTGTTGAACTATATTGGTTATGTGAATAACATATTGTCGTATCTCATTATGTTCATTCAATTGTTCCATTCTTTTTTTTTGGGCTTCTGATATATCAAGGCCTAATTTGACTATTGTTTTGAAGGTCTTTATTTGGAATTCAATAGGAAACAAGACTTGCTTTCCATAAAAAAAATCATGAGTATGTCTCGTTGTGTTTCTCCATGTGTTACGATATGCCCATAAAGCTTCTTGAAGCTTTTCTATCCAATCTCTTTGTCGGGTCAATTTATGGAGTAAATTAACACATGTATTAAATATCAATCCAGGTTTGTAGTACATAGAAGCATGTCCAAAATGCATGGATATCAACTATAATCATGTTTAGAAGATAAGTTATGGAAACCGAAGGAAATGCAATTATAAAATATTTAGAAGTGCATATTACAAATATAAAATTCAACTAAGTAATTTCTAATTCATTATATAATAAGCAAGAGAGGTGACACCTAACTTAGGAGAACCAGATTTGTCCTTCTTCTAGAATACTACTTCATGAACATAAATAAAAAACCACTAATGAACAATAGCTTAAGATGCATAAACAAATAATATAAGAGGCTCTTAACTAAGGATTTCCTTGTTTTTCTTTATTACAAATTCATTCATCATTAATGTCATTGTTAGAAAACTCAAAATTGAGAAAATCACTTGAAAGCAAGAAAGATGAATTTTAGTTTATATTCATTGATCAGATAGAAGGAGGTTTCAAATTGAACACTAGATTGTCCCTTCATATACAGATGATAAGTAAACCAAGATTCATCAGCAAACATAATAAATCATCATACATATAATTAAGTAAACAAATCTGAAGCAAAACTAGTTTATGAAAATGAAGCTAGATTAACCATGAAGTGTACTTAGCTTGGTGTGGGGGCTCCACCCTTGCTTTGCACACTTGAAGAGACTATTAGCTACTACAAACTCAGTCAATCATCCATACCATTGAACAAAAAAATGAAGATATAACAGGTTCCTCAAATTAACTCAAAATATTCAGAAGTCTCAATATGAAACTATACAAATTCTCCAGACATAAGCCTTTAATGTTTTGGCATAAATATAAAAATATGAAACCAACTAATACAAAATGTCCCTAACAGCTATGTATATCCATATTCCATCTATCCAAGTCGAGCTCATCCATCCCATCACTAAAAATCTGGAAAATATTATGAAATCATAAAATTGCCCTATTTCCTAGGGATTTCCTGAATGACTAGTCCTGTTTGACCAGATTTGGTTGGAAATATATAAGCTTGGTTTGACCAAACCAATAGGAGTTAAGTCAATATTAGTTCTCAATATTTCTATAAATGTGCTCATCTTGTGCCCAGGTGTCATGCAAATATGAAATTGATGAAGCCATTACGAGAATTTCTGATTCTATCCAAAAATGCACTTAAAATCCAATTTTCATAAAAACATCTAAAAATTGAAAAACTAAATTTATATACCTAAATATGAAAAAATATGTAAAGTGAGGTGTATATGATCTTAAATGGATGGATAATATAGAAATTAAGTGTGTTTACTTAAGAAAAAATGGATAAAAAATGAGGGCCAACATTTCCCCCTTATTGATGCACAAGCATGTCTTCATGCTTGCTTCCTTCTCTTGGACCTTTTTAGCTCTAATTTAAACCCTGTACCTGATCCTGATGCTTCTTTTTGTGCTTCTTCTAATAGAAACTCTATCCCCTTGTACTGCTCTTCCTTGTAGATTGTAGCCTTGACCTTTTGTTTCTCATACTTGTTCTTCCTCAATTTTGTCTTTGAGCCACCTAAAAGCCTTTCTACAAAGAAGATCCTTCTTTGTTTTCAGTTTTCCTACTTCCTCATTCAAATTTTCATTTTCCCTAACCAAATTTGCATTGTTTTTCTTATAGGTTTTGTTCTCTTTCTTCCAGTGCCTCTCTAGGATTCTGCTTATCTCTAATTGATCTGTCAATTCTTTAATTTTTCTCAGTTGCAGCTCTTTTTCTATTTCTTGTATGTCCTTGGAAAATGATGTGGCCTCAACATTGTCAAATTATGAGTCTTTCTCTAATGCTTCTTTTTCTAATATTTCAATGATGTCAACAACTTATTTCTTTGTATAAGGTGTCTCTACAATTTGTACCTTGGGGTCTTTGCTACTTGTCTCTGCTAGGTGTTTTCTCCTATGCCTCCTAGAAGTGGATATGAAGTATGCCTCTCTCTCAACCATCACAATATTGTGTTGCTTTTTGGACCTTTTCCTTGGGTAGAGAGGTGAATTCATTATGCTTCTTGTTTCCTAAACTGGTTTATATTGCTCTTCTATGGCCTGTTTTCCAAGATGACTTTGGACTAAAAATTCCTTCCAAACTACACCCTTGGCTTTCACTTGATATTCGATAAGAATTTTAATAAATTGTTAGTGATAGATTTGGGCTTATTTGGGATTAGTCTCGTTTTTCACAGTCTCTATCATTTTAATTAGATTCTTTAAGAAGAAATATGGCAAATTAATTTTCACCTCTCCTTTGATGTGTTGGACCAGTCTGACATGGTACAGATGCACCACACTATGGCCTCTATCACATGTGAAAAATTTCTAAATGATTAAAACCAGCTGTCCCTAAGGCTCATTAAACCATTCCCTAGGTATTCCTTGGTTCTATCAAAGGTTCCCTTCCGATTCTTCTCTAAAAAAATATCCCATGCCTTTTCTTTGAAGTGTTAACCCTTATGATAGTGTTCTTTTGACAATGGTAGATTTAATGCCTCAGAAATGAATTATAGAGTCAATGTAATAGCTGCATTTCTCACCATGGTTTGGTCTTGGGCATAATTGTTTATAAATTCCCTGGTTATGCTTTCATTGTTCCAATCAAGCTTCTTGAGAAAACCTATAAGTCCAGCCTGATAAAGTTTCTCTATTGTTTCTTTCTCCCGCTACTCAATCTGAAATTTCGATTCTATTCTAGTAGCCATGTTTTCTGAAGACCTATTTATATAACCCTCTACTGTCATCATTCTCATTTTAAAACTAAAAATTATGCATACATACAGATCTTTCTTGATTCATTCATGCATTATAGTAATCAGGCATACCTCCTCTCTGATTCTCTTTAAAAAAATAATGAAATCAACCTTGTTCAACCTATGTTTTGCTGCAAAAAATGAGTCACTGTTCTTCAAAACAATTTTCTTTGCATATGAAAATCATAAAAAAAACATTTTTATCATGTTTTTCTTGCTCATTGATTCACAAATCAATTTATGTTTTTGCCCAACTCATAAAAAATCCTTGCTCTGTTTCGACAATCCTCACTGTGCATGTGAATGAAATGAATTTTCCATACAAACCATTCATCAATTATGCCCACTGTACATATAAAAATAGGAAAAGGATTATGTTTTAAAAACCAAAATCTAAAACTCTGTTTTAGTGTAGACTATCGTGTTAGTTTTTTTTTTTTTAAATCGTGCCACCGTTTCCTCCTACCCTTCAATTTCGTATATAAATCTTCCTCTATATTGACAAATTCATTATACATCAAACTAAACTGATTTTAAACTCACTATTTGTAAAACCAATTAGCAAATAGTTCACTGTATCTTTCATTATGAAACAATCTATTTTCTCAAACAAAACTATATGATTTCCTAGTTGAATATGGAAGATTTGATTTTGTTTACCTTCTTCAGGTCAAATGCCGAGATTTTCTCTAAGTTTTATCCTTATTTCCCTGTGTTTTCACAACATCAATACCGTTAAACTCTCCTTCAATTACTCAAAATCCTTATGTGTTTAATGAATGGCGGAGCTAATATACTTAGTGGCAATCGCTCAGGTTTGTAAACTGAAGTTTTAACTTATTTTGACCTAACACAAGGCAACACTTAACGACTTTTGTTCCTTGAAATCTGCTAACAACCTATGACGATCTAGAGTCAATTACTTACCTTTCTTCATAGGATTCTTGAATCTAGTGGAGCACTCTTAACATTGAGAAAATCATGCTCTCTTATATTCTTGAACCAGTGCCTTCTTCCCGTCACAACTTCCTATATATTATGTGTTGCTTCCTCAATTCAAGGTTCTTGTTTATGCAACCCTTTCTCCTTCTTCGTTTTTGTTTTTCTCCTTATTCCTTCTTCCACAAGAGGGTTGTATGTGTGTGCATGAATGCACAACATTCAACACCTCAACCTGAGCAAACTTTCTCTATGATGGTGGGAAAAATCATTTGATTACAAAGCAATAGCTTACAATGATAAATATCATAGTTTACAACATTTTTATGTTTGTCTGAGGCATTTCTATGTTTGTTTGAAGATTTTGACCATTTCTACCTCTAGCTCATAGTCTGACTACATACCTTTGGTTGTCATGTGTCCTATTGACAACACTTCCTTTCCTTCCTTTCCTCCACGGTGTTTAGGCTTGTCTCATCACCGTAAACCATATTTTTTGTTCTACATATGTCGTCGTATGCCCATACCTCCATTCCTTTGCATGCCCACTGAAACACATCATGGCTCCACCGCATACCTTCATGTCCATTGAAATGTGTTATTGTTCTATTGCATAACCTTGTGCCCATCGAAATGCATTATTACTTACCTTCATACCCATTCGAAATGCATCATGTCGATTGAAACGCATCATGATACCAATGCATAGCTTTGCATTTCGTTGCATTATTTGCATTTCATTGCATAATTTCAATTTGGCATTTCGTCACATGATTTTTATCTTTACTTTTCATTGCATCATTTTTCATTATGCGCTTGGTTATGTCCCCATCGAAATTCATTATTTCAATTTTTATGACTTTTATCATTTACGTTGTGTGCTTTTCATTGTTTTTAATTTAATATTAAAATGACCCTTAAATGGTCATATTTAAAATTAAATTTTATGATACTAACCTTTGTTATATTTTTGTAGGTCAATCAAAGGCTTGAGTATTAAGACTTCTAATTTTTATCCATTTTCTTTTAGAAAATGACTAGGATTAATGTGATAGGATTTTTTAATGATATGGAGTGATGGTATAGGGAATGTAGGATTAATGTGATTGGTTTTTAGGATTTTAGGAATGTAAGAATGTAGGAATGTAGGATTAATGTAGGATTTAACGATATGAAATGTAGGAAAGGGTAATGAATAGTAGTGGTGATGATAATGAAGGTAGGAATAAAATTCATATCAAGTACTAAATTAGTCTAAACAACCTCTAGAAAGTTTTAAAAAAATTGAAATTTTAAGAGCAAACGTTTTTCTTACTATACTTGTACTCTGTTAGGACCCTATAATACTAGTGTAACCCGTTATTGTTATTAGTACAACCCCCTTATTATATTGATGTGCCCCTATTATCCCCATATTGTTACTATTGTGCCCCATAGAAGACCACTATTGTTATTATTGTGCCCTTACATTATTATTGTTATGTTGGCTCTGATTATATTATGAACCCTTAGACTCCTATATATAGAAAGGAGGTCTTTTCATTTGTATCATCGAATAATTGTTAATTTATGTAATGTAAAGGAGGTTGCCCCCTTGAAGAGGCTGAATTCTAAGGCAATGATCTATCTTTTCTATCTTTTTGTGAGTTGGTTTCATAACATTTGGTATCAGAGCTTTGGATTCTAGGGTTTTGTTGCTTCAAATAGGTCATCGTGGTATTTTCGCTATAACGTTTTTTTATACGGCGTTTCAGAAGCAAAAAAAAACCCATTTGAGAAGAAATCGCGGTAAAACTCAGGTCCAAATTTCATAGCTTTTCGCGCTATATTTGTGGATATATGATCTGAGGAAGTTGGTCTTTTTGTAGACACCTTAATTACATTCCAAATAGGTGACCTAGGGAAAATCGTCATAACTTTCTCTCTGAACGTCAGATTGAAATTTCATAAGAAGGTACAAAAAGAGGATGGATAGTAGTTTCTTGTATATATTTTTTAGAGTCAAAGGTCGAAACAGTGACATGTGGCATGTCATACAAGTTCGCTCTACTGAACTAGTCTATAATCAGGTCATTGTGGAAGATTTGGCATAACTCTTCCTTGGAGAATCCAATTTGGATCAGGCTGCTGGCATTGGAAAGAGGACACAGAGGGCTACTACAGGTCACAAATTCATAACTTAAAGATCCGAAATTACAGAGTTACAGGCATTTCAAGATCGATCTCCTAAAATCAAGGTGAGGAAGTTTGATGGCAAGGATTCGGTAAATTGGATACTTCAGATGGAGCAATATTTTGATCTACATGCTGTACCACTGTTACAAAAGGTATGTATTGCATCTTCATATTTAGAACTAGATCAATTTTTATGGTATGAAGGGCTTTGTTCTC
>APFE031379521.1:76659-88906 GCA_000404065.3 Pinus taeda | reverse complement strand
CGAGGTATATTTATGTATTAGATTCAAATATATTCCTACCCTCGTGCCTTCGTTCGGGTCATGCGCCCATTCAAACCCAAAATTTCCTTCGGGCGGGCCGAGTCATCGCGTGCCGTGCCGTGTTTGGGTGCCCGGGCACACGTGGCCGCGCCAAAAATGCTAAGTCATGACCGCCCGTGTGCCTTCTTTGTTCGGGTCATGCAGCCATGGAAACCCCAAATTTCGCTTGGGCGATTCGGGTCGGCTCGCTCAGGGTGGGTTGGGTCGTGTCGTGCCGTGTGTGGGTGCACCGACACACGTGGCCGTGCCAAAAATTCTAAGTCGTCACCGCCCATGTGCCTTCTGCACGTTCGTGCGGCCCGTTTTCTTGACGCTCCCTCGAGCCTTCATTCGGGTCATGCACCCATGGAAAGCCCAAATTTCGTTCAGGCCGTGCACACATGGAAACCCCAAATTTCGTTCGGGTGGGTTGGGTCATGTCGTGTGTGGGTGCTCGTGCAAACGCGTTCGGGCGAGTCGGGTTGGGTCGTGCTGTGCTATGAGTGGGTGCTTGGGAACATGTGGCCATGCAAAAATTGTTAAGGCGTGACCACCCGCGTGCCTTCTGCATGTTTGCGCGACCCTTTTGCCCGACGCTCCCTCATGCCTTCGTTCGGGTCGTGCACCCATGGAAACCCCAAATTTCGTTCAAGCGGGTCGGGTCATGCCGCGCGTGGGTGCTTGGGAACACGTGGCAGTGCCAAAAATGCTAAGTGATGACCCCCCTTGTGCCTTATACACGTTCGTGCGGCCCATTTTCTCGACGCTCCCTTGTGCCTTCGTTCGGGTCGCGCACCCATGGAAACCTCAAATTTCGTTCAGGTTGTGCATACAAGGAAACCCCAAATTTTGTTCGGGTCAGGTCGTGTCATGTCCTGTGTGGGTGTCCGTGCAAACGCGTTCAGACGGGTCAGGTTGGCTCGCCCAAGGCCGGCCAGGTCGTGTGTGGGTGCCCGGGCACACGTGGTCGTGCCAAAAATGCTAAGTCGTGACCGCCCGTGTGTCTTCTACAAGTTCGTGCGGCTCGTTTGCCTGACGCTCCCCCGTGCCTCCATTCGGGTCAGGGGCCCACAGAAACCCCAAAATTTCGTTCGGATCGTGCACCCATGGAAACCCCAAATTTCGTTCGGGTGGGTCAGGACGTGTCGTGTGTGGGTGCCCGTGCAAACGCATTGGGGAGGGTCGGGTCGGGTCGTGTCATGTCATGTGACGGCACCCAGGGCACATGTTGCCATATAAAAAATGCAAAGTTGTGACAGGGGGTGGGCTTTCTACACGATTGTGCTGCCCGTTTGCCTGAATCTCTCTAGTGCCTTGGTTTTGGTCGTATGTTGGAGCCCATGTAAACTGGTTCGAGCGGGTCGTTTACCGTGTAAACACTCGTTCGGGTGGGTCGTTTGCCATGTAAACTCGTTCGGGAAGGTCGTTTTCCATGCAAACTCATTCAGGCGGGTCGTTCGAGGGCGCCCGTGTAAACTCGTTCGGGCGGGTCAGGCGAGGGCGTCGGTGTAAAATCATTCGGGCGGGTCGTGTGAGGTCGTCCGTGCAAACTCATTTGGGTGGGTCGTTCGGGAGAGGGCGTCCGTGCAAACTCGTTCGGGTGGGTCGTTCAGGAGAGGGCGTACGTGAAAACTCATTCGGGCGGGTCGTTCAGGTGAACTGATTCAGGCGGGTCGAGCGAGGGCGCACCTGGGCGAATGAGCCCATGTCAAAAAATGCTAAGTTGTGACCCGAGGTTGGCTTTGTGCACATTCATGCAGCTCGTTTACGTGGCTCTCCCTTGTCCCTTCGTTTGGGTGAGTCGTTTGAGGGCGTGCGTGCGAACTCTTTCGGGCAGGTCGTTCGGGTGAACTCGTTCAGGCGGGTCGGGCAAGGGCGCACCCGAGAGAACGAGCCCGTATCAAAAAATGCTAAGTTATGACCCAAGGTTGGCTTTGTGCACGTTCGTGTAGCTCATTTGCTCGGCTCTCCCTTGTCCCTTCGTTTCGGTGAGTCGTTTGAGGGCGTGCGTGTGAACTCGTTCGGGCGGGTCGTTGGGTGGGTCGTTCGGGTGGGTCGGGCGAGGGCGTGCATGTGAACTCGTTCGGGAGGGTCGGGCGAGGGCGTCTGTGCGAACTCGTTCAGGCGGGTTGTTCGGGTGGGTCGGGCGAGGGCGTCCGTGTGAACTCATTCGGGCGGGTTGTTCGCTCAGGTCGAGCGAGGGTGTCCGTGTGAACTCGTTTGGGCAGGTTGATTAGGCGAGGGCGCACCCGGGCGAACGAGCCCATATCAAAAAATGCTAAGTTGTGACCCGAGGTTGGCTTTGTGCACATTCATGCAGCTCGTTTGCCCAGCTCTCCCTCGTCCCTTTGTTTGGGTGAGTCGTTTGAGGGCGTGCATGCGAACTCGTTCGGGCGGGTCGTTCGGGTGAACTCGTTCAGGCGGGTCAGACGAGGGCGCTCCCGTGCGAACGAGCCCATGTCAAAAAATGCTAAGTTGTGACCCGAGGTTGGCTTTGTGCACGTTCGTGCAACTCGTTTTCCCAGCTCTCCCTTGTCCCTTTGTTTGCGTGAGTCATTTGAGGGCGTGCGTGTGAACTCATTCGGGTGGGTCGTTCGGGTGAACTCGTTCAGGCAGGTCGGGCGAGGGCGCACCCGGGCGAACAAGCCTATGTAAAAAAATGCTAAGTTGTGACCCGAGGTTGTCTTTGTGCACGTTCGGCAACTCGTTTGCCCGACTCTCCCTTGTCCCTTCGTTTGGGTGATTCGTTTGAGGGCGTGCGTGCGAACTCATTCGGGCGGGTCGTTCGGGTGAACTCGTTGAGGGCACACCCATGCGGACGAGCCCGTATCAAAAAATGGTAGATTGTGACCCGAGGTTGGCTTTGTGCACATTCGTGCAGCTCGTTTGCCTGGCTCTCCCTTGTCCCTTCGTTTGGGTGAGTCATTTGAGGGCGTGCGTGCGAACGCGTTCGGGCGGGTCGTTCGGGTGAACTCATTCAGGCGGGTTGGGCGAGGGCGCACCCGGGTTGGTCCCCTCGTGCCCCTCAAGATGATACCAGTGACAGGGTTTCTTTCCGTGTGAAAGGTGGGTTGGCAATCGAGTTGTGTTTTCGGGTTTGCCCGAAATATGGCCTTGGGTCATTTGTAGGGTGGCCGATTTTCATCTTCTGTGCATCCCCACTCAGTAGCGCATGAGCGGTAACTGTTGGAGAGGTAAATCCCCTCTACAGATAGAGGCGATCTCTACTAGCCGAAAACGGGTCTAGCAACAATCAATCAATGCTACTCTACAAGTTCCTAGTTGCAATTACAAAGTGGGTAATGAACACCTACTTGGATTCCAACGCTATGTTTGATGAAGAGATGCCACTCTCGCTCCTTCACTCCGGCCGATCATGATCCTCCACTATCCTCGTGGGCGGACACCTGCACAAGCAAAGATAAGACAAACACAAGTGTAAAATCTAGTAAA
Organism: Pinus taeda; assembly: GCA_000404065.3. Taxonomy (NCBI): domain Eukaryota; kingdom Viridiplantae; phylum Streptophyta; class Pinopsida; order Pinales; family Pinaceae; genus Pinus; species Pinus taeda. The sequence goes on along the minus strand of APFE031379521.1, from coordinate 85,414 downwards.
AGCAACTATACATCAGTCAGAAAGGATATAATTCACATTAACCATTATAAGACAAATGAGAATGGAACCATAATAGTAGTCATCTATCTTTTATTAATCAAAAATAGAGAAAGGTACAACCAATGTTCTGACGCTGAGTCCTTCTCAAGAGGGTCCAGCCAACAAGTCTCATAAGCATTCACCCTTGGAGGTAGATCTCCCAAGACAAACAACTCTCTCTCTCACACAAGGAAACAAACTTCACAACCTTCCTTAAGCTCTCTAGCAATCCACACTCAACACACCAAATGCCTATTAAGAGCAGCACTAAAGCACTATGAATTCCTCTATGTCAAAGTCTATATGTCAAAAACTAGCTTCTCATGGCAATGGTGGAGGCTTATATAGGAGAAGGAGTCTCCATGAATGGTGGAAGGATAAGCTTATCTCCAAGAAAGGTGGCTCATATGACGAACAGACATGCCATAGAAGGGAGGGCGACATTCACAAGGCCAACAACTAGGTTTGGAGCCATCTGGAAGGTTGGCTGTTAGAACAAATTCGCCTAAACAGGATCAACGCGGGTGAATAACTGGACTAGCGCACTGACATTGCATCTCAGTAACAGGGGAAGCTGTGTCAGCGCAATTTGGTTCAAAAAGAGGATGCGCTGGGTATGAAATTCGACCAGCGCGGGAAACCCATGTGCTTCCGCGCTGGCAGCGCATCAGTTGCACTAGAAGCCGCCAGTCAGCGTGGTTATTTCAATAACAGTCGCGATGATCAAATAAACTTTGGCAAAGAGGGTTATTTGGCCAATTCAGAGAGCATGAGCATGATGGATTTGATTTCATGACACAGTAGGGAGACTGGGACTCACCTCCTCACGTCTCTTAAGCAGGATACTGCTACGCATATCTCCGATCATATTCACGAATGGAGAAGGTGTCGCAGGTTGATCAAGTTCTGGATACCTGGTTTTCTCCTCACCGACTGGTTCACGACTTCCTTTGTCCCCAAGATTGCACGAGACATTGCTATGGGAGCCTGTGTAACTGAAGAGCAAGCGATCGCGCGCGTTCAGTACCTAGACTTAGTTTACTCTCAGTCTGTTACTTTGTATGATTACTTGCCGGACGCCCCCAGGCCCGGTACATCCAAGGCTCCGCCCAAGCCATCTGTCGATGGAGTCATTGGCTCTGTAAACCAGGCCTCTAAAAAATCATCGAACCCTGGGAAGCAAAAGTCAAGTGCATCCAATGAAAACAATTCTCAGGGTGTTTTGAATTCTGGTAACACTTCCAAGGTCAACGCCATCCAGTCCACCTCGGCGGGCAAGGCCTCGAAAGGAAAGAAAAACGAAAAGGGGAAAGGCAAAAATAAATCCGAGCAACCTAAGAAGGAATCCTCTAAACCTCCAGCCGAGGAAGGAGCTAAACGCAAACCTAAGTATCCTTGCCTCATTTGTGAGGAGGATCACTACACTAAGGTCTGCCCTAGGGGATCCAAAGTTAGTCGTTTGTTGAAAGGTGCTCCTGGGGTCCATGCGGTTCTGAAAGAACCCTTTCCCTCTCAGCAAACTCAGATGGTGGCTGACCCCTCCTCTTCTCCCTTCATTTCCCAGGTCTTCATGGCTGGAACTATTCATGTTCATATAACAACTCGAGCAAAGGAGTATCCATCGTCCACTGGGAAGGAGCTAGAGGTTCCCTCAAGCGCTCCTTCGTCCAGCTCTGGTCCTCTCCATATCAAGAGACCGAGTACTGAGACGACAATCCGACCCCCTCCCAAAGGGGTACTTAGAAGGTCTTCTTATAATCCGAATGCTCGTGCTGCTCAACACTATAACATCGTAGAGGACTTAGCGTAGGCTCCGTCTGCTATGTCCGCCTTAGAGGTCCTTCAGAGTTGCCCCCCCCAGAGGAAGTCCCTGCTATCAGCCATCGGTGGCATCGACCCAGCGAACTCGGATTTAATTACCTTCGACCTCGAGAGCCATGTTCCTCGACTGCCTCATCAGATCGATTTCCTCATTCAAGTCGTCATCAATACCAAAAAGATCCATCGTACAGTCATTGATGAGGGTGCATCAACCTGCATTATGTCTATTGCATGTTGGAAAGCCATCGGGTCTCTGACACTGAGTCAGTCTCCAACGACCTTGGAAGCATTCGACAGGAGAGAATCTCGACCGTATGGTATTCTTCAACGACTACCAATTACCCTAGAAGGGAAGACTGTGGAAGTAGAAGTTGAGGCTGTGGACGCAAATGTCACGCACAACCTCCTTCTGGGCCGGAGTTGGACGTATGCCATGCGTGCCATGGCTTCATCCCTCTTCCATGTCATTCGTTTCCCCCATCAGGGAAATATTGTCACGGTCGACCAGCTTTCGTTCTTCGCTTCCTCTTCTGAGGGAAACGTACCATTCGTTGAGCATACCTCCGTTCCGTATGAGAATGTGGGAGCCGAGCTCTTCAAAGAACCCGCCCTTATGGGTGTTTTTTCCCTCCCACCTCCCAACCTCACCTCGATCTCCATGATCTCGATTCATTCTGATCCTTGGATCCTCCCCTCCATCGACCAGATAGAACCTTGGGGTGAGGAGATGCCGTTGAGTCCAGCCGAGCTCAACTACATCGAAATTGTTGCTGCATCAGCCTCTCATGATCAACCCACCATCACAAGTGGGGCTCTTGACTCAGATGATTTCCCCCCCTGGTTAGGAGAATACACCTCCTCAGATCCATTGAAGTAAATATTTCCTTCTGATGAGGCTATTATAGAGACTATGTCTCTGGACGAACGTCCGTGGTTTCCTCTTCACCATCGTTCCTCCTTTCTCCCTACCGTTCGGGAAACACTACTTTGTCTCGAGTGGTTTGCTCCATGTCTCCCTTCTCAACCTCTTCAGACTCCTATTTAGATTTATCACACATCGTCCGAAGGGAATCTAGGGAATATCACGCAAACGCAACCTATCGACATCTCTGTTAAGCCAGGGATTGTCGAGAATATTTATATAGGAGGCACCTGCACTCCTGAGGAGATTCATGTTTATATCGCACTTTTCCGCGAATTTCGCGATGTATTTGCATGGTCCTACGAAGAAATGCCCAGTATTGATACATCAATAGTAGTGCACGAGATACCAACGTATCCCGGGGTCAAACCTGTTCGTCAGAGTTTGCGTCCTGTGCACCCCTGCAAGGCGGCAGCTATCAAAGCAGAGGTTGAGAAACTTCTTAAAGCTGGATTCATTTATCCCATCCCACTGACAAAATGGGTCTCAAATATTGTCCCTGTCGACAAAAAACAGGAAACCATTCGTGTCTGTGTTGATTACCGCGACATTAATAGAGCTTGCCCAAAAGACAACTACCCCACGCCATTCATTGATCAACTCATTGACGGGTGTGTGGGCAGCGAAATATATTCTTTTATGGAGGACTTCTCTGGTTACAACTAGATTAATATCGCCCCGGCTGATCAACACAAGACGGCCTTCATCTGTCCATGGGGCACTTTTGCTTACAAAAAGCTCCCCTTCGGTCTTAAAAATGCCAGCGTCACCTTTGAGCATGCGATGTCTTATGCCTTCCACAACATCAGACATATCGTACAACCTTATCTGGATGACCTTCCCGCTCATTCATCTAAGCGCGTGGACCACCCATCGCATCTTCGTGAGATTTTTCTTCGTTGTCGACACTATAATCTCCGATTAAATCCGCATAAGTGTGTCTTCTGCGTTGAATTTGGTCGACTTCTCGGGTTCATCGTCTCCCGAGAGGGCATCCGTTTGGATCCCCTTAAAGTCGAGGCAATTGTGAATCTTCCTCCCCCTGCTACTTTGCGGCAATTACAGAGTTTGCAGGGGAAACCTAATTTTCTAAGATGGTTCATCCCAAACTATGCCAAAGTGGCAAAGGGTTTTACCCGGTTACTGAAGCGTGACACCCCATTCCGATGGGATGCCATAGCCGAGGAGTCTTTTGCTCATCTCAAAACTCTCCTAGTTTCCACCCCTTTGTTGCGGCCTCCAAATTATCATCGTGACTACATGCTCTATTTGGTCGCTACCGATACCACTATCGGTATGGTTTTGGTCCAGGACGACGATGATGGCATCGAACATGTCATTTATTATCTTAGTCGCAACTTATTAGATACGGAGACTCGATATGCATATGTCGAGAAGTTGGCTCTCGCCGCTGTCTGTGCCGTCCAACGTTTCCGTCACTACATTCTGTTGCGTAATACCACGGTGATTTCAGATTGCAACCCCATGACCTACATTCTTTCATGACAATTGCTGGGGGGAAAATACTTAAAGTGGATCGTAATCCTCCAAGAGTTTGACTTGGAGTTTACTGTGGCCAAGTCCAAGTAATCACTCGTGTTCCTGAACTTTTGTGCTCCTTGCCATCCGCCGCTACTTCCTCGCAAATAGAGGAATCTATTCCAGATGAAACTCTTTTCCTTATCAGCACCCTCGACCCGTGGTATGGGGACATAATTGTCTACTTGTAGACATCCTCCTTCCACCCCGAGACCTCGAAAGACGCTCGTCGACGGATTCGTCACCAAGCTCAACCATATCGTATAGTTGGGGACACCCTGTACCGCCTTGGTGTTGATTCGGTTCTTCGTCGGTGCTTAACCTTTGAAGAAGCTGAAAGAGTTCTAAATGACTGCCACTCCGGTGCTTGTGGCGGTCACATGTCTGGATATGCCACCGCACAGAAGATCCTCCGTGCTGGCTACTTCTGGCCTTCCATTTTCAAGGACTGCATTCTTGCCGTCCGTTCTTGTCACGAATGTCAGATTTACCAACGGAAGATGTGTGCGCCCGCTGCTGCGATGCACCCCGTTGTGACTGTAGGCCCCTTTGCTAAATGGGGCATCGATTATGTGACATGTAACCCTCGCTCGGCCGGGGGGCATGGTTACATCATCATTGCTGTAGATTACTTTACAAAATGGGTCGAGGCGATGCCCACATTGTCAGAAGACGGTCATACTGCGGCGCAGTTTCTTTTTAACCATGTTATTTCTCGGTTCAGGGTTCCACAAGCCATTGTCACTGATCACGGAAAACATTTTCGTAATCATATGATGGCCGAGTTAACAACCCAACTAGGATTTAGGCATGATAGTTCGACTCCATACTATCCTCAGGCGAACGGTCAGGTTGAAGCCGGAATAAGTTCTTGGTCATGATGCTTTAGAGAACTGTTGGCATGCACAAGTCTAGTTGGCATTTGATGTTGTTCTCCACTTTTTGGGCCTACCGGACCTCCATGAAGGATGCCACCGGTTTCACCCCTTTTCAGCTAGTGTATGGACTAGAGGCAACCCTTCCCATTGAGTGTGAGATTCCTTCACTCAAATTATCCGTCGAGTTGCTCCCCGAGACTACTCCTGTAGAAGAGCGGCTTCTTTACTTGGAACGTCTGGATGAGACACGTCGTCTAGCTTCCCTAGCTATCGAAGCTCAAAAGAAGCGAGTGAAAAATCACTTCGATAACTCTGTTAATCCCCACTCTTTCATCGAGGGAGACCTAGTACTGCTCTACGATCAAGCTAATGATAAGCTGGGAGCAGGAAAACTCGAGCCAATGTGTCATGGGCCCTATATTGTGAAAATATTTTTACAAAATGGTGCCTATGAGCTGATAGATTATGAAGGCAATCCCCTGGACAAGCCCCGCAATGGGCTGTATCTTAATAAATATTATGCCTGAGTCCAGGCACTCTCTCGTTTATTTTTTACATGCATGTGCTTTTTAATAGTGTGTTGTGTGTATGCGTTTTTATTTAATTTTTATCTTAGTGTGTCAGGCGTGATTGCCGCTTATTGTGTCTTTTTGCTTCTTGAACAGATGTCTGGATCACCTTACGTTGGTTTCGCTGATGGTGCTTCCCGCAGTACTTGCAATCTGTCATCTACGGCATGGGTGATCTACGATCCTCATGGTGAATTAGTAGATATTCAAGGAGTGTGTCTGGGTTGTACAACAAACAATGTGGTTGAATATAGTGTTGTAATTGAATTATTAGCCGAGGCGATTAACCTCGGAATCCGCTCATTGGTCGTAAACTTAGATTCGCAGCTTGTAGTCCACCAGCTCAACGGACAATATTCCGTCAGAGATCATCGTATTTTAAGGTTGTATTTACGTGTTAAGTTATTGGAAAGAGATTTTGATTACAATACTTATCATCACATTCCAAGAAGACTTAATGCAGTAACCGATGCATTGGCTAATTATGTCTTGGACAGACATTTGCGTAATATGTAAATCAACAAAACACGAGAAGCATAAGATACAATAAAACCATATAATATATATTATTATATATATATATATATATATATATATATATATATATATATGTATATATATGTCATGTGGCGCACTAAGGCGCTCAAAAAATAAGTGTGCATGTCCAAAGTAAAGCTGACGTCCTCAGTACATCTGAGACATATGTCTCTCGAAAACATCAGTGGAAAATGAACCCTAGGCGTCTACTACGGTAGGTTATGCTCTCTGTAGCATGCCACCGCTCGTGCTACCCACCTCAAAAGGCGGTGCATCCGGGGTTCCACCCCCACTGTATGAATCTGGGAAGCTATGGGGACCTCCTCGATCCCCTGGTAATCTGGAACTCCTGCCAGTAAGCCCTCAAGGTTGTGTATCACGGTCTCCATCATGTTGCCTGCTGGAGGAGCCAGGGCCAGGACCGCAGCACCTTGTCCCTCTCTCCGCGCCTCCGGAGCTAGACCAAGGGGTCTCGTTAGTCCCACATCTGCATATCATAGCGTTTATTAGGACATGTACATGAAAAAATTTAAAAACATTACAAAAGATAAAAAAATAAAAAAGAGATCAAGTGTTTTACCTCCATCGTCCCACTGCTCTCCCGCAGGAAGTGGCATGTCGGGATCACCACAGAAATTGATACCGGCATATGGCCAGTCCTCGACGAAGATAACCTGGCGATCCAGCCACTCTCGAAAGAAAAAATCCCATGACACTGAGCGGCCGCCACCTCCGCGCGGCATGACCCGAGCCCATCGAGTGGCCCTCGTCTCCCATGGACTGTTAGGCGGATCCACAACCATAGTCTGCAGCTGTAGAGCCAGCACCCGCTCGAACATGAGCGGAAGTAAGAGCAATCCATAGCCGAACTGTTTTGACTCTCCACGTCAATAGTTGCTCAACTGCCTCTTCATGCTAGTCGTCGCCGCTACTGCCCAGTTGAAAACAGTGGTCTGTAGACACTCGAGAGCAAGTAATAGGTGGGCCTTTGAGGCCTCATGATTGGCCAAACTCCCTGCTGCCCGGGTCACCATGAATATTATGGTGCGAAGGACCATGTCATTGTCACCCACTGATGGAATGCTTACCTTCCCACTCCGTGTTTTGTGCGCCTGTGGACGCACTCGAGCCATGAGCTGGTCGAGCGTCTCACCACTGGGCTGTTGCCCCTCCAGGATGGGCATCACACCCCGGCGTGACAACCTAGTCAAAAAATAGATATCCGTGAAATCGAACTCGATGTCACGGCCTCGGATCGTAAATTTCCCATCCACTGGGTTCCAAGCTTTGATCAAGAGCTCTAGGAGGTCTGGCTATGCCCTCAGGCGTGGAGTGAGGAAAAATTTTAGCAAACCGCATGCCCGCATTGCATTTCAACATCCCGCATTGGCAAAAGCGGCCATATCTTCATTATTGTGGGCCCTCTCTTGCCACACAAATGCCATTGTGTCCTGCATGACCACAAAAAAACATTAGAATGCTAGCCATTGAAGTTTATCCATTCAAAAACTTAAAAATTAAAGCTTCGCGGCGCCAGCGCGACTGTTTTTAAAACAGCCGCGCTGATAATGGCGGCCCTTCGTTTTTTCCTTGGGTTAGCGCGGAAGCACACGTGTTTTCCGCGTTGACCCGGGAAGTGGTGTGTGTAAACTAAATCGATCAGCGTGGACTCGATGGGAAAATCCGTGCTGACCGAGTGCGCACCAACGCTCAAAAAATTTGGCCAAATGGCCAAATCCCATGGTGGAAATGCTTGAAAAAGGAATCAAAACAAAGCGCAGGGCAAGAGGAACCTACCTGGAATAAGCTGCCAGCTGAATGGTGTCCGCACGGGGTGGAATTCGCTCTGTCAACTTCACAGCTCCACAACGTTCTCCAAGGCTCAAAATGGTAAAATGGTAAAAAATGATTTTTACCCCCCTATTTATGGTAAAAATTTCTTAATTGACTTTATAAAAGTGGGTTTTTGTCATGTTTCACCATGGATTTAGTGCTAATGTCACTGTATTATGCCTTTATGCATGTTTTACTATGTTTTTAACATGTCGAACGGATTTACGCGGGTGGTTTTCTTGTGTAGATTCTCGAAACCGGCAGAGTTACAATGGTTCTGTATACACTTGGTCCCCAAAAATGTAGTCTTTAAGCTCTTTTCCGACATAAAGCAAGAAAATATTGCCGAGCCCCCTTTCAGCTCGTCAAAAGGAATGAGAGGCGGTCGCTTTTAAAGCTCTTTTTTCGACCATTTAAATTAAGAAATATCGCCAAGTGTTTGTCGTTTCGCACTCATTATTGGCTCTAAAACGACGTGCTTCTGACCACTTTTTTACTTTTTCAGGTCGAAGTCACTATTTACGAAAAGTACTCCTCGGTCGTAATGATCGGGCGGTTCTTTCGAGCATTGTTTTATACTTTTTCGGGCTCGAGAGACACAACTTTACGAAAAAGCA
>APFE031379521.1:29970-67095 GCA_000404065.3 Pinus taeda | reverse complement strand
ACGCTAATATGCACAGTCCTAAATCAAGCCAAGCATTCAAAATGCAAATGCACATGCATGTATTTGTTTTTCAGCTCTCTTAATGTGTAAATGAAACTAAGAAATCTATGTGCAAAACTAAATTACTTTTAAAGTGACTGTACTCAACAAAATTCTTTTTCAAAACGAAGTGAAAGCAAGAGAGACACTTTGCGATTTTGAAATGGAAATTGCTTTTCGACACTCTAAAAATAGTAATTCAAATCTTATGCAATGGTAACTGTATAATCAACTATATAAAACAATGGAATTTCTTCCTAAAACTGAAAACGACAGTTACGACACTTTCAGATCTAGAGACGACAGTTCGACTATGCTAATTTTTGCAAAAGAGAACTAAAACGATGAACAATACATGAAATTTTTTTATAGTTCTTTACACTAAGGAGGCAGAATAATGCAAGAGAAGGGGGTATTCACAGAAGTACACTGATTACAGACAGCAAAAACTCTTGAATAAGACTGAAAACAGTGAGAAAATTCCATAGTCGGAGGGTAAACTCAATCCTCTCTGACCATCGCACCTATTACACAGTGAACTCAGTATCTAGCGCACCTACTCCATTCGGGAAGTGCGATGCATACAGGTTGCCTTGAAGGCAGGGTGCGATGGTTACAGTGCGAGACTTTGAATGAGATTTCACTCATAGTTTGCAGTTTAGTTTAGGTGTTTAAGCTGAATAAGCACAGATCAATGTATGTAAAACACAGGGGTGATCTAAGAGGTTACTAGAGCCACCACTCAGGACAATTAGATTGCTTGCAGATCTATTGTTTAATTCATATACCAAACATGGAGATTGACTGAAGCAACATTGATCTACTTTGCATTTGTATGACAAATGCAGATCGAAGGCTAGCTGGCTTGAATTCAGGCTCCGTCTGTATGTTTATAAAGGAAACAAGGGTAGATAGGCTAACAAGTAATCTAGTTGCTCCCCAGTGGAGTCGCCATTTTGTTATACAGGAATAGTGTCCACACAGATGCTGCTATTCGCACTAAGATGGGTGGCTATCTTAGAAACAAACAATCAAAGTCTACTATTGATTCCTTTTATGAAAATAAATGAGAGGAGAACCAAGAGGGCCGACCTGAGTCTTGTGCTCGATTTCCTCTCCTTCTTGATAGAGTTTTGCCGCTTGCTCTTTGTCTACTCAGCTTCAAAAGGACCTGTAGAATCATAGCAACACACTACTATGCAAGAAACAAGGATCTAAGTTCATAAATAATGCAGGATCAGATGTGCATTAACCATATACAAGCATATATAAACAAAGTACACAAAATATGGAAGGAAAAAAAATAACTTTATTCACATGAAAGTACAAGAAGATTACAACCATGTGCTCTGAAAACCAGCATCATCTCCAGCTAAGAGCCCTCTTCACCTCAAGCAAGCTAAAACACCCAACATGGAATGTACACCAGAATACCAGCAACACTTCTCTTAAGTTCAAAATAGAGCCCTTGGATCTCTGTGATGAGGGATCATATAGTATATATACAAAGAGGTGAGCCATTTTTTGGATCTTGATTAGTGCTTCTCTCTATAGTTCTTGCTTCCACTTGGAGAATGATGATCACTACTCATCCCTGTCGAAATGGGTGGCAATGGCCATAAGGGAAGCTTCTGGAAGATTCCATGATCTTCCACCTCGATTTTGTCGCCTGCCAATTGGCCATTCTCGACATCGCACCTACACAGGAGAAAAATCAGTAGCTCGCACCCTACTTGGAAGGTGATAAGCATCGCACCCTCTGTATTGAGCTTTCAGTATGTCCAATTTGCACCATTTATGAGATTTATTCAGTGCAGAACTTCTGGGAGATGATGTAATCAGTTGACCTTGTTCCTTTAGGCAGTGAAGCAACACTTTTAGGGACTTAAGAGCCCTCAGTTTATGGACATTTTTGATTGGGGTTGAAGTGCCCAAAAATGTCTATAAAATCTAGGAATGAGTGGTATAAAGGGTAGCAATTGGTTGTGGTCATGATGGAACTATCAAAACATGTAGAGGTAAAGAGGCAGGCCAATAATACCATTCATTGTAGTAGTTCCTCAAGCAAGGAAAAAACACCAAGTGAAAGTGAATGATCAACCAAGTAGATGGTGACGATGGAATGAGAAAACCAAGGATCATTTATTCACATCGTTAGACTCGTACTATCGAGTGATGAGGTAGAAGAACCTAAATCTAGTTTCATCCATCTGGGTTGCAATTTAAAAATTCATGTAAGAATAAAAAGTATGATGGCTATACGCATGTAAATGTCATCCAAGAATGGGTCCACAATATGTCAATTTTGGACATGACTTTGATTATTGTACATGTAAAATGGATTATATGGTGAGTATGGGTATGCGTACCTTAGCAATGATATGATGATGATAATGTATTGTAAGAGACAATTGATGATCTCAACCAGTCTATTCTTGATCCAAAATTTTCACCAGGTAAAGCACTTCAGTCCTCAACCATTGCTTCTGACTTTGTACTTTAGGTGGAAATCTGTTACAAGACATTTCTTTAGATTCAAAAATGAATTCAAAACTAGATAAATCATTATCCATTCCCAGCTTGCAATCGTTCCTTGTAAAGGAAAAATAATCCCATTTCCATAATTTCCAAGAATTTTACATTAAAATGGATAAAAACCCTAATTTAAGTCCCTATGACACTTCCTTAGTTCAAACAGTGTAATGACGTAAGTTGTATCAAAGGGGAAACCATTGGTTAGCATAGGTTGCTCTTACTGCAAGTGTGATGGCACTTGAAATGAGGAAAAAAATAAAAATAATTTCAAAGCTTTCACTTATAGAGGCTTATATCGTGGTTGTTTCCATTCTCTATTAAGGATGTCCTCAAATTCCTACCAATGGGGTCTTATCTCTTATCCCATGGAGCTTATCCCCTTCTAAAGTGGATCTTACACTAATTTGATGGATCTACAACCTCATCCTCCTTTCTATAAATGCATTTCTTTATATTAGGACTGGGTTGGATTTATAGAGACCTTACACAGATCAAAGACTCGGGAAAATAATGCAAGAAAAATAAAATTCAAAGCAAGGAAAGGAAATGCAATCTTTTTTCACTTACAAGGGTCATCGTAGGCAATATATAACAACCAATGTGAGTCATCACACTTACAGATAGAGAAACGTGTGTTGGATTGCACTGTCTTAGAACATATAGTGTTGGGCCAAATTAGGGTTTTCAGCCATTTTAATGAAACATTATTGGAAATTATGGAAAGGGGATGTTTTTTGCCTTTGCAGGGGATGATTCCAAGTTGTGAATGGATGATGATTGATCAAGTCTCAAGGTGATTTAGTTGAATGTGAAAAAATGGCTTATAACAGTAGGATCCAACTTGATTGAGGCAAAAACCTTAATGGAAGCACCCACCTCCTTATTCAACCTATAGTGGACCAACTTTCACACTATTTCAAATGAGATCCATTAATTCAACATAAATCACCTCTTCCAAATATGATCATATCAAATAATCTTGAACTATTTCTTCAACTATCAATAGTAAATATTCCTTTATTTCTTGTATTAACATTAAATTTTCTCATATGGCATAAAAATTTTGGAAATAATAAAACAAATACAACATTTTTCTTTCAAAACTTGTCCTCATGACTTTTCATGTCCATTATATAAAGCACAAGAAAATATAAACCGTTCCCCCTTTTCAAAAATCAATTTTCCCTCCAATTATCCCATAAAAGGTTATCAAAATTAATTGTTCTACAAATTGCACCTTTCTGGTCCACTTCCTATAAAATGTAGTTTTTTGGCACGCATTCTATAAAACGCACTTCTTCAGTTTTTCAAAAGTTTTATAGAATTCAAACTGAGGGAAAAAATAATTTTCTTCAATCCCCACCAAAATCAAACTCATGACCTCTCTTGAAATAATCATAGTCAATATCAATTTGGCTACATGCACTACATGTTCATGTTAAACACAACATTTTATTTATGATGCAGTGTGACAAAGCCACAAAGTGATGCCATGCTATAAAAACTAAAAGGATATTCCTTCGGGCTTAATCATACACCACATATGTATTTAAATAGATTTAAACTTATAGTAGGATCCAATGACTTTCGACCTCACCATATAACATAGAACTAATGCCTACGGGCCTCACCATATAACATAGAGCCAATGCCTACAAGCCTCACCATAATAACATAGAGTTAACAACTAATGGCTTGATGGTGTAACATAGAGCTAATGTGCTTGGATTCATGAGATATTCCTTTAGCTTCACAAGCTACACCTTCAATCCTCACTATGTAACATAGATCCAACATGTTCAGGCCTCAGTTTTAAATGTAGATCCAACAACTTTAGGCCTCACTATGTATTGAATGCCAAGAAAATTAATACATCATCATGCCTTAGTGTACTCTGCGAAACAAAACAACATTCAAGCCTCACTATGTATTGAACACCAAAAAAAATGATATTCCTTCGAACCTCACTCTACTCTGCAAACAAAAACAACCTTTAGGCCTTACTATGTATTGAACACCAAACAAATTGATATGATTTTACGCCTCACTATTCTCTACAAATTAAAAATGATTTCAGGTCTCACTATGTATTGAATTCCAAAAAAATTGATACACCCTCTAGCCTCACTATACTTTGCAAACCAAAATGTCCTTTGGGCCACACCATCCACTGTGAACTAGATGAATTTTAGGCCCCACAATCCACTGCAAACTAGGCGGTCTTCAAGCCTCACCATCTACTGCAAACCAAATAGCCTTTGGGCCTCATCATCGACTACAAATAAGAGGATATTGATTGATAAACGAGCACCCACACTTGGCATTCTAATGGCACACATGTATACATGTGTGGGTGCCCCCTGGATAGATCGAATCTGACATGAATTTGAAAATTGGGCTGATGCTATGTTAAATTTTTGCAATTGTGTAAAACATTCCATGTGGCCTAGTCCTAGGGTCCATAGTCAAACCTGTATAAATATGGTGAATCAATAAATTGAATCTAAATCAAGAGACACAATTCTAATCTACAGAAATTAATTCACAATTTAGGAAAACATGCATCAATCACATATAGAAGTACACAAATATATCTATGGGAAACCAACTAGTAAAAACCCCTTAAGTATGCTTGAATTAATCAAATGAATAGATAATCTATTACAATTGCTAGCTCCATCTCTAAGTTCAACCAACAAAATAATAATCGTTCCCTTTGCTTAATGAGAAGTTATGACCCAAACTTAGTCAATTTATGCCCCCACTTGAGATCCTATTTCCTTATTCAAATCCTAAGGAAATTGGCCCCTGTTCTTTAGGAATTTCCTCCAAAATGATTATGCAATTCCCAAGGATTTATCATTGAATGCATGCATCACTTGTATAATCAAGACTAGTCTAGAACTAATGCTATACAGCATTGGAATCTCCACCATAGATGAGAAATTCAAATTCCTTGCATGCATGAACTATTTTTCGTTGATTGATTAGTTAACTAGATGATCTCTGAGTTAGACTATTGTCCCACTACACAAGTGACCTCCGAATAGTTCTATTAACTATTAAAGCCAATTTAGTAGTACAACTAGAGATAATTGAACTGGATTGCTACAAATTAGAAATAAACACATGCAAACTGAACTCCAATCCCTCTAACTCAAGTTTACTAAGCTAACTGAGTGACAAGATCCATGTCACCTCAGTTAACAGTATCCAAGTTGTTTGTTGATGTGGAAATTTTGAATTTTCTCACTTTGACCAAGGCTAAGTCAAATTGATCCTTTCTTGCTACACTTCTCAACAAAACCATGGTTGATGACAACATGACATCACTAATGACATGTGACACTATTTGAGTGGTGCCATGTGTTAGCCTAAATTTCACTGTATTGGCCAACCAAAATCGCCAAATTAGCATGCAACATGGAACCTTGTTGTGATGCCACATCATCACTATACTTCCACATCATGTACATCCATATCATCACCATGCTGCCAATCTATGACTACCACATGTCACTGCACCAACCCTTGGCTAATCTAGTCCTACAACCTATGTATCCATGTTAGAGAGCAACATCACTAGTCACTGCACTGAGGGGGTCCACTTGGCATTTGTCTACACTTGCCACATGTCACATATGCATTGGTCCAACATGGTAGATATCGAATGACATGGGGGCACTACCTCCATTAAACCTCACACAAGTTATCACTGCATCCACCATTCATGAAATATTGAATACCCAGATCTACATTGAGATGCACACATTTTAATTTGGTTAACTAGTGGGAAAGTCCATGCGCCATGCACCATTGGTTGTTAATGATGACATGAATCTGAATTGAAGATGCATAACAATTAACAAATTTGGTGTTATTTCCTCTTTTTCCACTAACACCTTCAAACTGACTTATATTCTCATCTAAGAAGTGTTTAACCAAATGCGATATATCGTTGGAAAGGATTTGGAGAGGACTATCCAAACATACCATCTATAGATTAATTTTAACACCATATCTTCAAGAAAATATCAATAAACATAAAGCCACTTTGTCATCATTTGATGTGATCATTCAAATTATCAAACTATCATACTCAATGACATTCTTCCTTTGACTTACCCTTTGACATCAGTAACACTAGTTATCATCAATGACAAAATCTTGTACAACAATATCCCCCTTTGCCATTGATGGTCATTGATAGCAATAGAATTAAATCCCCTTGACAAGTTTCTAATCCAAAGCATTCTTTCTAATATTTATTTTGAATGAACTAAACTCCCTTTGCTATTATTTCTCGGTTTTGTCTACTGAGGCGACAAATTTTCCTAGACAACAAAAAATCATTAGAATCCAACTTTTTTCCTCAAAAATATGACATTTTTACTGCTTGAATCCTACTTTTGATTTTAGAAATGGATTCAATACTCTCAAAAACCCCCGAGGAACCAAAAATCTTGAAACTTGACAGATGTAACCTGGATTTCCCAAAATTTCTGCCCGAATTTCCATTATTTTCCGATAAAATTTGAAGCCTCTTAGGCTATGTGATATTTCTATTTCAATGTATTCTTTATCTTCGCCTTTGACACCAATGGAAAAGGGGCCTATGACTAATTATTATTGGGCCAGTGCAACATAATTGTTCCTATATATTCTTGTGGACCTATTCTTCTTGTGAATAGTTTCCCCCCCCCCGTGAATAAACTCTCTTCCTATGAAATCCTCTTGGATTGCTCAAATTATATTTCTAATAAATTATTCTTGTAATATGGCTATACTCCCCTTGTACATGTGCAACATAACATCCATAGTCTGTTCAATTTATCCTTTTGATAGTTTCTACCCCTACACATGGTCTTCCTTCTTTCTTCAAATACATTTATCCTGCATAACCTTACTTCTTCATGTTTCATTCCAATCCTCTATACTCTTGAAGAAGATTTCATCAATGGATTAGGTCTGAGTGATCAAATATGTTAGGTCCCTATAATACTAGTGTATTCCATTATTATTACTGTCACTGTACCCCTTATTTTTATTGTTGTGCCAATGTTGTCCCCATATTGTTATTGTTGTGCCCCATAGAAGCCCACTATTTTTATTGTTGTGCCCTTACATTATTATTGTTAGGTTGGCTCTGATTATATTGTGACCCCTTAGACTCCTATATCTAGAAAGGAGGTCTTGTCATTTGTATCATCCAAGAATTTTTAATTTTATTTAATGTAAAAGAGTTTTACCCCTTGAAGAGGCTACTTTTGAAGTCGTTGATTTATCTCTTTCTTCTATTTTATGAGTTGGTTGCATAACAATTGGTATCAGAGGTTTGGATTCCAGGGTTTCGCTACTTCAAACAGACGATCATGGAATTTTTACTATAAATGTTTTTCTACAAAGCTTAAGAAGTTGAAACTAAAACCCATTTGATTAGAAATCGTGATGAATCTCATGACCTAATTTCAGATCTTCTCTCGCTATATTTTTGGAGATATGAACTGAGGAAGTTAGGGTTTTTGTAGGCTCTTGAATTCGATCTCAAATAGGTCACCTTGAGAAAATAGTCAGAAGTTTCCCTTTAAGAATCTAATTCAAATTTCATAAAACATGACAGAATGAAAACAGATTGTAGTTTGTTGGGTATCGTTTTTAGAGCATAAGGTGGAAACAGTGACATGTGGCATGTCATACAAGTTTGATATATCGAACTAGTATATAATTAGGTCATTGTGGGATATTGGGTATAACTATTTCTTCGAGAATCCAATTGCAATCAAACTTTCAGGGTTGGAAAGAGGACTTAGAGGGATATCATAAGACAAAATTTCAGCTTGGAGATCTAAAATTACAGAGTTAAAGTTGTTTCAAGATTGAGATCATATAAAGCGTAAAAACAAGGTGTGTAGTTTGTTTTTTAAATTTGCATAAGTCTTGTTTGAGAAAGTTGTTTGAAGTGATTCAAAGGGAATTGTGAAGCATAACTATCATTAATTAATGACTCGAAGAAATAAAATGGAAAAACCTAGTAAGCAACCTGAAATATCTACTATGACCCATGAAGAAGAGGAAGAAATGGAACATGGTATATCAAAATTACGAGACCAAGTGCAACAAATTTCGTTCTCACAAAAAGTAGTTGAAGCTAAGATGGATGGTTTAAAGAATGGAACAAAAGCTAAGATGGATGGCATGGAAGCTAAGATGGATGGTATAGAAGCAAAACTTAAAGGCAACATGGAATATTTGAAGATAGATTTGACAAAGTTGCTACAAGAAATGCTTACTAATGGCGAAAGGGTAGTAAATGAAACTCATGATGAGAAAAAAATAAATGTTAGTCATGATTTCATAGACTCTAATGTTGGATTGAAGACCCACCATGTTCCAAAGATCAATATGAGGAATTTGATGGCAAGGATCACGTAACATGGATCCTATAGATGGAGCAATATTTTGATCTCCATAATGTGCAAAACACACAAAAGGTACACATTGAAACTTTATATTTGGAACCCAATCAATTTGTATGGTGTTGATGGCTTTGCTCTCGTAAACAAATTGTCACTTGGGAAATTTTTATGGAAGAAATGATAGCTGCATTAACAAACTATATTTTATTATTTTAACAACTTGTTAAAATAATCTAATTGGACTTGACTAGTTAGAACTAAGTCAACTGATTCTCTCATTATAGAACTCAGACTTATTCCCTCAATTAGTGGAGGAAATTAAGGATAAACTCCTCAATCAGTGGGACAACTCATGTGCATGCTCACAAAGACTTCTAGTTTAATTTTCCATAACTAATTAACTCATGAAGATTAATTAATTAATATTTTACACTGCTGTTAAGACCAAAATTAATTTTACTTCCTATAGATAGACTAGGGACTGCTATAAATAGGAAGGGACCCAGAAATGCTATTTTTAGAACTTTCTATTTTTAGTAGTTTCACCTCTCACCCAAGGTGGCCAATGACCTCACTGGCCAAAATGATATTTTTAGACATGCTATTTTTAACGCTCTATTTTTAGCATATTCTAAATTTAGCATTTCTTGTTGCACATTTTTCAACAATGCTTATGTTTATTGTTGACTGTTTAGTTTTCTCTCTTCGATGCCTAACCATGTGGTAGCCAGTGTATGGGCTCAGGTGGAGCCCGACCAAAACCACTTACCACCTACAGCCTGCCTGAAATCCCGCTCGTTTCGTGGTTTCCCTTTGTATTTGAAAAATACATTAAAACATTAAAAGCATCGCAAAATGGCTTTATGGTGGACTTGAAATGTTATGCAACTGCATTTACAAACCCTTTTGGGTCTGGATTCATCGCTTATCACATCGCATATGTTTTTTGGGTAAAATCTCAAATACATGGGAAATACGTGAAAATCTGAATTCCTAGACCTAAAATTTTATATAATCGAGCTTTGAAGACTTATTGGGTCCGAGCTTTTTATCGGCATCAGGGGTCATCTATCACCGATCGCTATATCAGTGATCACAATGTTGCTCGGTTCGGGATTTTGTGCATCGCTGATGCTGATTTGTAGATCCAATCATTGGCGATTGGCGTATTACATGATCACAATTGCCAGATCCAGGGTCTCGATATCGCATATGTGTCTGCCTTCGATCTGATACATCAGGTCGACAGATCAGAGGTTTCTCGCCTTCTCACTTAAGTCTACTCTTTTTCCCTGGTCTGATGTGATTTCCCTTTATAATGGTTATTTTCCCCATTTTAGAGGATTTTTCCTCTTTTTCTAAAGAACATAGGGCATCTTCTTTCTATGATAACTTCTACATCCTAAGTCCATTTTTGCCCATTCAAGTTGTAGTAGATTCAGAATGAAAAGATCTCTACAATGGGGCTATTTCCAAGAACTTCCTTGGACTTTCATTTTCCTCTGTGAGGAACGCTTAGACTTAGGAGTCTATCCAAAATTCATTTTGGATCACGCCTTCCCACTAAAATAACTTTTGGTCTCCAAAAGACTAATATACTGATCTGAACAATACCTAAGAGTAATGACACCCTCTTCTTTCAGCCTCCACACACTTGCCTTGCATAGTGCCCTTGAACTAAAGTCTCTGAACACTTCCCTTCTTGGATGGGCTAGTCTTCCTCCTTGCCTTCTCGCTGAACTTCTGCTGAAATGGTCATAGAAGGTGGTTTGAATTTCTTTGCCTTGATCATTAATCAAGGTGGCTCAAACCAATGTGAAGTACATTTTCTCCACAAAACTTTCATTTGTACTTGTTTGAAAAGCTATCAACAACAACTGTTAACAACAACAGAAATACATACAACAACTGGATGGCCTAAACTCGTACTTCAACAAAAGAAATAGATTTTCACATCTTGTAAACACCTCCATGTCTTAACATTTGCATACAAATGATGGACTAGATAACAAGCCCACAAAACATGGCTTTAAACAAATGACTCTTCAAGTCAAGAATGTAGAACAAGACCATTAGGATTCTTTTCAAAAGATGAAAAACTTCATCATTATCTCCAACTTGGAGACCAAGTTAACTTCTCCCAAGTCAACATGTCATCACATGCATGTCAAAGAAATAAACCCTACAAGTTAATTACACATACATGTTCAAAACAAGGAAATCATCAACATACCTGTGTTCATGCATCTCATGTTCATGCATGCATTTCCTCCTTCAAATTTCACTTAAGCACATTGTAATTTTGAAGCTGAAATGAAATATAATGTTGCAGCAATAAAGTGATTCTCCTACCCAACCTCTTTCCATTCACCTTCTTGGTAGAAACCTGCAACTTGCATCTCATTAACAAATAAATGCAAAGAGATGCATCAATAGACATGCAACTTTAATTGGATAATAACTCTAGCCATTTCTCACCAATCCCTTTCAAAGGTACTACCTTTGTCTGCACACCAACATCAACATGTGAATCATTTTGAGACACAACAGTCATGGAATCTTCCTTTCCATTTCTGCCATATTATCTTTCCAGTTTCTTTAGCTTTTGTGGAAGCATTGGTAGATTCAGAGTCCAACACCTTTCAGCAAGTTGCCCTTGCTTATGGTAGTAAGTGTAACACATGTGCATCCTCTTGACATCATGATTTGCCTTGTCCAATGGAATTTTGGCTTTTTTCTTCTTTTCCTTCAAAGGTTTCCTATGTGTGGCCATTCACTTCCAACATCTAGAAACATGATGGTTATCCAAACCACAAAAGGAACATGCAATTCTTTTCCCATGCTTATGTGGAAATTTATCATGCTTTGCAAAATCAAAAGGAATATGATTAGAACTAGATTTATACCTTTCTCTTTCACCTTTGTTTCCTTCATGAGGAGGTGAAGAAAGTGAAGAAGTGGATCCCCTTGGAACCCCATCAATCTATTCAAGGCTGTTAGAGTCTCCCCAACTCTCTGGTTCAAGTGTGTGATTCTGAACACCTGCATTCTACAAATGATGTTTCAAGCTATTTCATTCCTCCTGAATACAATCTTCACACTCTTGAATATCTGCAATGCAACTCCTTCTTGGAACTATTTTAATGGTCTTCATGGCAGCTTTGGAACTTTCTCCATAAGCTTGTCCATAGCCAAGACCCAAATACTTAGGCCTTTCCTCATTTATTATTGGCTCAACAATACCTTGTGCATGTCTACCCAAGCCTTTTCCTTCATAGCCCATCTTGGACATTAGCTTGGAACCTATGCCTTTGGTATGCTTTTGAAAAGAACCAATATAAGCATTCTTAGAGGAATTTGAAGACAAACTGGAATGTCTTACCTCTTCTTGAAGCTGATACTTGACCAAGGCTTCTTTGGCAACAAAGAGCTATGACTTCAACTCATGAATCCTTTTTAGGTTCATATTTGCAATATGAAGTTACCTCTCCATTTCCTGCAATCTGTCGGAAAGCAACTGCTTCTCTTCCTTCATGGAATTCAACTGCTCTCTAAGTACGCTACTCGTCCTTCCATCCTCATACATTTCTCTCACCTTGTCCATCATGATGAACAAGTCTTGCTTCAAGTCTCCATCATAGATTCTTGTGATGAAGGAGGAATTTGGGGATTCACTTGTAGAAGTTGTCATTATATGAATGAACAAAAGAACTTCAAACAAGATTAATAAAGTGCTTTATTAAGCAACCTTTTGCAACAAACCTCTTGTGCTTCAAGGATTTATTTGAGGTCCTTTGGAATAGAAGAATGCCTTCAACCCTTCTTCCTTATTATCCTTCCTGGACTGAGCTATAAACAACTTTCCCTTCACCTTTGCAAACTCAAACAATGGTTAGTTTGCAAACAAGCATACATCAATCAAACAATCGATCCTTGACTACCCAAACACCTTTCAGACAAGCAATCTTTGCTCTGCCAATCAAGCATTCTGATATAACCTTCTTCTGAAGGTGTGGCTAATCAATCTCAAGCTC
This sequence comes from Pinus taeda, assembly GCA_000404065.3. Classification (NCBI taxonomy): domain Eukaryota; kingdom Viridiplantae; phylum Streptophyta; class Pinopsida; order Pinales; family Pinaceae; genus Pinus; species Pinus taeda. The sequence continues at coordinate 54,071 of APFE031379521.1, read as the reverse complement.
TGATACCACCTGATCTGAAAATGGGGAACTTAGGCTTCTTGTCTAATTTTCAAGAACCTCTCCCACTTCCAAAACTTCAAATATTCCCAAGTATTTATGATTAACCAATGCCGAATTAAATATGTGCTTGAAATAAGGTGTATGCTTATGTTTATTGTTGACTGTTTATGTGTTTTTAAGTCTATTTGCTCGAACTGATATAACATCAACTAAAGCAACAAATATAATGCAACAATAAAAACAAGACACATAAGACAATAATTTAATTAGGATTTCACCCAAAACTCTTGGGCTACATCTCCATGAGCTCTAGTCAACTCAACTAGGCTATATGGGATTATGGCAAAGTCCTTTTACAAGATCTTGGCTCAAATCCACTGTTTTACATAGAAACAATGGGTTTAGACACCATTTTATCTCCGGCTCTTGAAGCTCTATCTCTGGCTCTCGGCTCTGACTTTGTCTCTTGGCTCTAGTCCTTAGCTCTGGCTCCTGGCTCTGGCTCTTTGCCTCTACTTCCTACTTTGGCTTAGCTTTTTGCGCTCCTGTCTCAGCACTGCTTCTGCTATCTCAGTGCTGCCTTCTTTTCTCCCTATCATTCTGTGGCTTTTAAAGCCAATTAGTGCTGTCTGTTCATTTTTCTCTTTTGGAATCTCTAGCTCCTAGCCTCTGTCCACTTGAATCCCCTTCTGAGCATTAGCAATCATGGCATAATGTCTTCAGGGAAGGTGGCAACTTGTTCTGCAACAGAAGGGACCATCGGGCCTTTAAAATCCCCCAAAATAGTGTTCTCTGTTTACACAGAGAAACACTGTAAAACGCGGGACAAATTTTCCAAAGCACTGTTTATCGGACTTCAAATATTATGAATTCAGCCCTATATTTCCTTCGGATCCATCTTTGGGCATGATCGCAAGTGACTGTTGATCAACGATTATTATTGGTTTCGAGTGGCTAACGCGCACGGAGATTACCTGCCCGAAAAGGGTGGTTTTCGCTCTCTGGTGCCTAGCCACATAGCAGCCAGTGTATGGGCTCGAGTGAAGCCCATCCAAAACAACTTACCACCTATGGCCCACCCAAAATCCCGCTTGTTTCATGGTTTCCCTTTGTATTTGAAGAATACATTAAAACACTGAAAACATCGCAAAATGGCTTTATGGCGGACTTCAAATGTTATGCAACTGCATTACAAACCCTTTCGAGTTTGGATTCATCACTTATCGCATTGCATATGTGTTTTGGGTAAAGTCCCAAATACACGGGAAATATGTAAAAATTTGAATTCCCAGACCTGAAATTTTATACAATCGGGCTTTGAAAACTTATCGGGTCCAACCTTTTTATTGGCATCGGGGGTCGTCGATCACCGATCGCTAATATTAGCGATTGTAATGTCACTCGACCCTAGATTCTCTCCATCGCTGATGTCGATTTGCCGATCCAATCATTGGTGATCAATGTATCACATGATCACAATCGCCAGATCCAGGGTCCCGATATCGCATATGTGTCTGCCTCCGATCTGATACGTCAGGTCGGCAGATAGGAGGTTTCTCCCATTTCCGCTTAAGTCTACTCTTTTCCTTAGTCTGATGCAATTTCCCTTTATAAGGGTTTTTTTCCCATTTTAGAGGATTTTTCCTCTTTTTCTAAAGAACATAGGGCCTTCTTTCTGCGATAACTTTTGCATCCTAAGTCTATTTTTTCCCATTCAAGTTGCAGTACATTCAGAATGAAAATATCTCTAAAATGGGGCTATTTCTAGGAACTTCCTTGGACTTTCATTTTCCTCTATGAGGAACACTTAGACATAGGAGCCTATCCAAAATTCATTTTGGATCAAATGACCCTAGGTAACAATGTTTCAAGGACTTATGTTTCAATTGTGTAAGTGTCACCAATAAGAATAGATGTAATCTAAGGTTTAGAATTCAAAGGGACAAATGATTCTGGCTAATAAATATCATGAGGAGCGCCATAAGTACTTCCTGATGTTATTGATTCGGTAGATTTCATTTTCTTATGCTTTGGACGACAGTTAGGATTAGCCTCTAGAGGAAGATGAGGCTTATTTTGCATTCTACCTGAACGACAGGGAGGGGGATTTTGTTCTTCCATGTTGAATAATATTTTTTATTAACACAAAAAGAAATAAATCAAAAAGAGGGTAATCTAGGCATAAAGGATTACCAAGAAACCGTGAACTACAATATACACCTTGGTGAACCAAGGACTTAACATACGACATCCAATCTCCCCAAATGTTGTGTCCGGTGTATCAAAGTATACAAGTGGAAGACTCGATTACTTATTGATGGATAAAAACCTATTGGGGACTCCAAAAATATATGCAACCCTATGTGGGAGTGTAGTTCGTAGTAGTGTTGTCTAATGTGTAACTGTTCGGTGAGAGAATTCCCATATACTGTATGTGCATGGAGCACCACCATTATAGAAGAAGGTACGTGGATTATGATCCTATACAATCACATAAGTGGAATGTGATTTCACTGTCGGGATGCAATGCTAGAAAACAACGACAACTCCTATGTTTAACAATGCTAAAATGCATTTATATACTAGACCTCTAAATGTTTTTGTTAGTGTTAAAAATTCTCCTTAGGTTGATTCAATAAATTTTACTATTTATCTTTGATTATGTTTCAATTTTAGGGCTTACCATGCATGTCACCTGACTATCCTAAAATGAAAATCCAACATGAGAAACTATAAATATTTTCTCTTTCAATGAAAATATAGTTAAGGAAGGGAAGAAACAATCAAAATGCAGCACACAATTTCCAGCAAACAAGATGCAAGATGCAATTTCCCGTTTGATGCAATTGTTCCTATGCTAATGCACATGAAAAACCATAAATGCCAATGGAAACTTTTTCTTTTCACCACAATTAAATTTTTTAATGAAGAAAACTAAGATGAAAATGTTCAATGACTAATTCAATTACACTTTTCAAAATGAGGACTAAAACAACAATTCATCCACGCTATCAGTAATAAAACAAAATTATTTTGCAAGCGACCAAATGATAATTAAAAAGAAAAATCAAAACCAATTCTTATAAAAGGAAAACAACACATGTAAACCAAATGGAGGCTTTTGAGAGACTACAAGACACTCAAGACTCAAGGAAGTTCAGTTGGAAGTAGGTTGACCAAAGAGAGGCTCAAGAACCAAGGCAAAATTTATGCAAAAATACGGGCCAATGTTGGTGCATAAGAGGCACCAACGCATTGCAATGCTAGTGTAGAGTGGGCCAGTGTGAGGTGTAACACTCTGTCAAATGGACAGGGGGTGTGTTGGGCATGGGAAAGAGGATTCCAACACAAAAATTGCAAAAACGAGCTCAATGAAATCACTTCCTAGGTATTTTCTTGGTTGGATGATAAAACAAAGGTCTTTCAAGGATGTAATAAAAAACAATGGAGAAGGAAACCACCAAGGGAATACTTCATTCCCCATTATGGTATCCAATTTTTTATATGAGATTTATGATTACAGACAAAAGTATCTCTCCTAGGTCGGTGGCTAACCTAGAACAATAAAGATACAAGGAACCCAATTCTTTTCCTTAAAGTAAATAGATGGTGGAGTGAGGCATACCTTTTTTTATCTTGGAAGTTCCAATTTCAACTTCAAATGCCAAATTCATGACCCGCATAGTCCGATAACACGAGCCAAGAAACTACAAGATCTATGCAGTATTATCTAAGTTATTCATTCAATAGATCAACATGGTATTGAAATATATTAAATAACTACATCACATATAGGAAAACAATGAATTATTTGCATTAATATAAATGGAAGGAGATTACAACCATAAGTAGAATTTGATATTGTGGAAGAGCTCCTCCAAGTTATTGACTTGTCCTTTCCTTGTCACTAATTAGAATCTAGATTAGGGGCAAAAATTTGCTCAAAAAATCAAAGTGCTCAGAATCGCTCAAAATCTAAATGGCTACATCTATCTCGGTGACACAATCCCAATGCAACTCGTTTCACTCAAAACATAGCTCATATGAGAAAGATAGAGACTTCTGTCCGTTTTGTCAAATAGGTAAAATTTTGGGAATAGTGCTGACTGGGATGTTGACTAGGCATCCATACAACCTAGTCATCAAAAATAATATTCCAAGTAATATTCCTAGAATATTCCCACATGTGGCTCAATCAGATTGTGACAAGTGTCGACATATTATTGGTCAAGTGCATTTGAGGTGGTTCAGTGAGAGGCTGACACGCGGCAAGCCCAAAGGCCGCCACATGCCCTCTTAAAGGTTGGGTAAAATTGTTTGGAAGGTTGGCAGAGTTGAACCCCCAACCTCGCCCACACAAGCCCCACACCTTACCGTTATGACGCAACAATATTACTTAACATACATTGAGCACGGTTTTCATTTAAAGAGATTAAATGTCACAGTTGGGGAAAGAGAGGGCCAGCCCCGTGAGCCAACCCCCTCTGCATGTGACCAACTTTGTAACCAAAGGCCAGCACTAACACTAACCACACGTTTAACGCGCTAAATTGAGATTAGTGCTAATTAACCAAACTTATCCCCTAATTAATTGCGGATTTAGTTGGCGGTGGTTTTGGTAGGTCTGACAAATCTGGCATTGCTCCAAATTTGGCAGGGTTAACTGGAGTTTCTCTAGATTTGGTGGAGTTTTCCTAGGGTAAACTGAAGAGACCATAACTTTTGCTATTTTCAAACAATTTTGGCTCAAAAAGGGTCATTCTTAGATGATTTGGATGCTATGAACATAATGGAATAGGTTTCAGATGCAAAAAGGCACTTATGTATGTGATTTTGCTATGTTCAAGTTTAAGGAAGCTTAGGGCCACCTGGAGAGGAGGTCAAGCCTAGATCAGCTGAAGTCTAATTGCAGAGTTTAGATGGTCATTTTTGAAGTTTTTGGGTCTTTTGAATCCAATGTATAAGGTTTCAAATCCATTGGAGCACTGCAGGTGCATGCAATCAAATAATTTAGCATTAATCCAAAGAGGGCCTAGCCATTGAAGTAGGTCCAAGGAGATGTAGCCCAAGAGGGGTGAACTCCTTTCTCAACTTTGTGTTATGAGTTGTTGTGTTTTACTTATCTACAATTTAATTACTGTATATGTGTTTTAAACAACTAATTAACATGATAAATTGACCATAAAAGAAACTCAACACTTGACACATAATTCCTCACATTTTGGTTAATTTGAGATGATCCTAATAACATTTTTTTAATACTGATGATTCAGGAGCTTGCATAGAATTAACAAGTTTTCCCAACATTTGATAAATCAAAATATGAACCTCCAATCACCCTAAATGAATGAGATGATAAACACTCACTATAGCAACATAAGGATAGAATCACTCTCCAAAATCCAACCGCCAACCACATAGAAGGAAAAGAATATACAGAGACGTAGGGTAAGTTGGGAGTTATTATCCAATTACCAATATAGGGTTTGAGATCCACCTTTGATGGAGGGATAGGATCAAAGGATAAGTGGTGAAAACTCCAAAGTAGGGTAGGATAATATCTGAATGTTTGTATCCAAGGTAAGTATTTAAAACAAATTCTAGAAACTCCTAGAATGGGAAGCTTCCAGAATCTCGATTGTTCTCCCAGATTTCTAGAACCAACGCAGATGCAAAGGGGAGCAACCTACTAGTGACCAACATAGGCCATAATTTAGAAAATTGTAGGTGATCTCACCCTAGTATGCATACATGGAGCTTTGGTCCTAAAACTGGCTAAGATGATGCATTTTAAGGCTGAAATTATGGGGGCTGAAGGGAACATGTTTTGGGCTTTGTGTAAGATGATGACAAGGGGAAATAGGTTGTTATTTGATCCCATTAGGAAGCCACTAATTGGATGTGACAAAATGGCCTATAATAATCACAATCCTTAGCTGGTCTCATACATCATCAATACATCAACTACTTATTCTTCCGTGGAGATATAGTTGTATTTGTAGGGATCTTTTTTCACGTTGCATCATACCTGGGCTTCGACCTTTATTGATGCCAAACATTTTATGAAGTCAAATTCTTTCACATTCTATCTTCATGATAGGATATTTTTGCTCCTCATATCACCATAACATATTAAATTTTGTTTTTTCAAGATATTTTCAATCATCAAATGACTTTAACATCAACTAGTTCTTCTATCATTTTCAAGGAGCCAGGATTCCTCATTGTTGGGCACGAGATCTCCCAAGGCACGTTTTGGGTCTTAAAGCCCAGATTTTGACCATATATGATGTAAAGACTCTACATTTTTTGGTCATGAAGCACGAAGATTATAAATAAGTCATAGGGTTGTCCGCCCTCAGTTTTATAATGTAATGTTGGCTTTAGAGATCTTCCCATGGTTCATGGACCATGGGATTGTATAAATAGAGTGAGGCTCTAAGTTGTAAAAGAGAATCACCACAGAATTCTATAAGATCTGATGATGATGAATTGAGTCTTAGTTGAAGTGTCGAGTTGTGTCTTTGGGTTGTAGAGTAGGAGAAGGCTCTGCAGCTGAGTGTGTAGAGGCCTAGTAGTCTGCAACTGAGTGTGTGGACCCCTGCAACTGAGTGCGTAGGGCAGGCTGAGTCTATAACCGATTGAAGAATTAATAAAGAGGAGTTTTACATCTTTTATGTGTATCTTTTATTGTTTTATTCATTGAATATATTGGGCATAAATTTCATTTCTGTTGTTTATATGGTGCACGAACTTATATGAATGTGTTGATAAAGCGAATATAAGATAAAGTATATGTTTACATGAAGATAAATAACTATTATAAGAAGATAAGTAATATCCGCGATGTAACTTAGGGAAATAGCACAGATCACTGCTTTAGCAGCATGGAAGCACCTCATCCCCTGTTAAGGTTGTGCGAAGGCGAGTATGACAGAGCGTGAAGGCATTGCAGGTTAGGATAGTGCGTGAAGTGACCTGCGTGAAGGTATTCATAGTTAGACTAAATTGACCCCTTAGACATCTCAAGGGTCAAGAAACTTGGTTCCAACATCCCCCCATACTACTTCGAGTGAGACCTCAGTCAATGCCCCGCGGGCTATTGCTAAAAGGGACATTAATACAGGGATTTGTTTGGCTAAATAACTCCAAACCTGGGTCAGGTCCTCTCAAGCCAACATTGTTGCCAAGACCGGAATCTGGATAGAGATGTCTGATGTCATATCATTAGAATCCAAATAAGAAGGAAATTGAAGGTTGGTTGGACAAGAGAATTCACGAGTTCACGACGCAGGAGAACAAGAATCCGCAACTAACAAACGAAGAGTGGTTAGACTGCTACCTGTACAGAGAGATCCATGAAATTTTATTCGCATCTTTCCCTACTGAGCTATATGAGTGGATCGTGAAGCTAGCAGATAGCCATGGAAGGTGGAAACTCAACAATCCTATTGTGTGGAACCTAGAGTTGGTGCATAAATTGGAAGCATTGGAGGATAAGATCGTGCACGCTGTTGATCACTGGATCAATCGGATTATAGGAGGATTCATTACTAAGTTTGCAGAAGATACTTCAGTTAGCTATAGCGAGGCAGAGAGACACTTTCTCAAGGGTCTGCGAGGTAAGTACGTCAAGTATTTGAATACTTGGATTAAAATGTTATTGTGTGAAAAGAGGGTTATGCAATTACCTTGATGTCTGGAGCTATGTGAAGTGGAAAAACCTACAGAAACGAAGGCAGTAAGGGACCAGAGATTAGCCCTTTGATTTCACCTCCTTGAGGGGACAAGGAAGAGCTCGCGAAGGTCTCGCCGTGAAGTGCGATAAATTTGATAAGGCAGTGGATTCTGTGCATACCACCCCCACCCACACCACTACCAGCTTCACCACCTTCACCTCCATCTTCACTCGTACAACCTCCGCCACCGCCACGAGTCAATATGGCAAGAGCAATAAACTTGCTTGTGTTCTAGGGAGTAGGAAATGAAGATCTGGACTAGTTTTGGTTCGTGATAAGAGCTGTATGGGAAGTGCAGGGAAATATAGATGATAATATAAAGAAAGCGACACTAGTCAGTGCTCTGTAGAATTGCATGCTGACCTAGTATATTAAGCATTCTAATGACAATCCGAATGCGGGGATCGTAGATATCCAAATTGTGCTGAACATAGAATTTAGTAGGCCAAATTTAGAGGCACAGTCGATCATTGGATTCAAAGAGATCACAATTCTACTAGGCGAGACTCCTCGGGAGCTGGCCTCCTTAGGATGAAGTGCATGATTCGCAAAGCTAATATGATTTTGACAGATGGATAACACCGCGAATGGTTTTTAGCATTGCTAACACTGCATTTTAGGAATGCATTGGTTAATAACCTAGGCAGAAGCCCTTGAGATCATGATGAGGTTGCATGAAACCCTGATATAGGATCCTAACTTGGGAGTTCAGAAGATTTACATGCAGTTGAAAAACTTATGCCTTGAGATGCAGAGTTTGAAATAGGACAGGACAACGTGACCAAAAGTGTGCGAAGAGGGATGGTGCGTTAAATGTAAGGGTCAGGGTCATGACAATGACCACTGCCCGATGTTCGTGAATTACCTTGTGGGAGGAGGACCAATGCTGTTAAGACTAGAGGAAAAGGTAGGACCTAGCGTGATGCCTACTTTGTGGTGTGCGATTTTTCAAATAGGAGGAAAGCATGCTACAAACGTCTACCATTTGTTACACAAGTACACACAAAATTTGCAACAGTTGTTCTATAATTTTTATAGATCTGTTGGACATAATGAGCAAACTTTTAGAAGCTATGAGATGATGATGGATAGAACTCCTACCTACAAAGTTCAGGCTGAAAAATGGCCCCTTGACCAAAACGTAGGAGTGGCGCGAATCGAATTTTAGGGGCACGGGCAAGGCCGAGGTGGAGGAGGATGTGGAAGAGGTCACAAACAACTGATATGTTACAATTGCGGAGGGCTAGGACATTATGCCCGTGATTGTACAAATCCAACATGTCCATCATGTCTATATTGTACCTTGTTTGATCATGAGATAGAGAATTGTCCTACGCTGATATCTAGGATACACGGCAAGGGAGCGCTAACCTCCCCCGACTCAGAACCTATAGACGATGAGGTCTGAGCTACGCGAGGAACATCCAAATGTGAGAATTGTGCTCCAAAGTGGAATTACGATGGGAGATGATAAAGGCAAATAGCCCAAAGATAGTACTTGGGTTTGCAAGGCTCTAACGAAAGAAGTAGAGTTTGATTTGGAGCACGCTAAGGAAACCTACATGGAAGCTAAGAAGAGCTTCGCTGATGCCTCCACTTTAGGAAGCAAGGACAGATCAGAGCCATAAATGGACCCATCTATGCTTATGACATTCCTAGAAACATGCATTGAGCTACTCTGCGACAGTAAGGTTGTAAAACGATTGCAGGAACACATTAACTGATGTGCTGGGACCACTCTAGGAGAACTACACGTAGTCTAGAAAATTGGAAAGCATGCGACAAGGACGGGAAGAGAAATAAGGCTAACTATGCAGATTGGAGAATATGAGATGGACCAGGTAATTCTAGATTTAGGATAAGATGTGAACATTTTGTCGAAGTAGACATGGGAGCGAATGGGAAGGCCTATGCTGCAATGGTCTCTTATCCAGCTGTGAATGGCAAACAAAAAAAATATAATACCTATGGGGAGATTGCAGGGAACCACTGTGGATATTGAAGGAGCAAGCACACTAGCAGACTTTTAAGTGATAGAGATTATTGATGATAGCAATCCCTACCCCGTGCTCTTAGGAATTGATTGGGCCATTGATATGAATGGGGTGATTAATCTGAAGAAGCGCAAGATTATTTTTGAGAAGAAGTCTTTGCACGTAGTTATACCCTTGGACCCTGCTGAGGGATCATGCTATACAGAGCCAGTGCACAACTATGAAAGTGACAACGATTTGGACTGCATCTACAAGATAACTATGCTAGAGCAAGACTGGGTAAATCCCATCGTAGATGGACGAATCTCATGGGAGCGCAAAAGATCCTGTACATCAAATTCGGATGAAGAGATAGAGTGATGGCAGAACCACTTACACGAGGTAACCATGTTGAACTGTAATATGATGACAAGATCATTGCGTTGCATATCAATAGAAGTGAGAGATCTCCCTACTTATGATGGATTAGGTGAGGTAGATGCTTTCTTGGACAGATTTGAAAGGGAGGTGCCATAAAAGCAACATTTCCAGGATTTGAAGTGAGTACTGCATGTTATGCCCGTGAGATGGTGGGGTACGCACCAAGGAAGATTTGAAGACTGGTGTGATATAGGAGAATGATGTGCATGCATTTTTGGAAGCCTAAAATGCGACTAACAGACAAGTATGATGAATGGGATGATTCGTGCGTGCACTTGGCCAAGTGGACAAAGGTCTATGGAGAAGAGCCACAATTTGAGTGGGTGCATCTGTTTTGTCATACCCTAGATGTTATACCAATGAACTGGTACATAGAGACGGAGCTCCATCATGGGACAGGTGAATGGGATATCCTATGCGAAGGGTTCCTGTTAACCTTTACTTTTGAGAATTGCTGGTGGGATACTATTGATGATGAGATACAAGAGGTAAAAGAGCTATTTTTAGGATGCCACAGGAGCTTATAGAATCAATTCAACCTGAATGGGCTACTCAGCTAAGCTGCACATTGGAATGTTATAATGTAAATGCTGAAGAAGACGACGAGGATCTGCGGAACATTAACATTCTAGAAACAGAAGGCCATCGTGAGGTTCAAGGACCACATATTGATAACCTTGACATAACCACATCGGTAAAGACAAAGCAGGTGAACATTGGTACAGAGGCCGAACCTAAGTATTCAATGCTTAGTGGCTACTGGGATGACGCGATGGTGGATAAGGTCGTTGAGTTACTTCGTGAGTACCAGGACTTATTCCCGACCAAGTTCATGGATTTAAAAGGAATCAAGGGAGATTTACGAATGATGAGGATCACATTAAAACCTGATGTGAAGCCAGTTAAGCAAAGGCCCTACTACTTAAATCCAAAATATGAGGAGAAAGTTTGCGTAAAACTAGACAAAATGGTCACAACAGGAATTATTGAGCCGGTGGAAGAATCTGACTGGGTAAGCCCTATGGTGGTGTAGGAAAAGAATCATAAGGGCGAGATAAGAATATGCATAGATCTTAGGAAATTGAATGACGCGTGTGTGCATGATCCATTCCCATATCCATTCATAGATGAAGTATTGGAAAATGTCAGTGGGCAGGAAGCATATTATTTCACGGACAAGTTCTCAGGGTACCACCAGATCAAAATTGGCTGGAAGATAGGATTAAGACAACCTTCGTGATTGAGTGGGGTTGCTTTCAATACATTATTATGTTGTTTGGGTTGAATAATGCGCCAGCCATATTTTTGCATGTGGTTGTTGCAACATTCAAGGAATATATCCACAAGTTTCTGGAGGTTTATTTTGATGATTGGACTGCATTTGGGATGGTTAAGCACCATGTAGTGAACCATGGTTAAGATACCAAATCATGTTGAACCTCAAGAAGTGTACATTCCTCTTTCCTTTTGGGAACCTGTTGGGACATGTGGTTTGTAGACAAGGAGTGATGGTAGATCCCATGAAGATTGCGATGATTCTAAATTTGGAAGTGTTGTGAAGTGTGAAACAGTTGCGCGCTACCCTGGGACATACAGGGTACTATAGGAAATTCATCAAGAGCTATGACTAGATCACTACGCCGATGGAGAAGCTATTGAATAAAGATGTCACGTTCTGCTGGAACGATGACTGTAAGAAAAGTCTGGATGTACTAAAATAAAAGATGGCCTTTGTGTTGATCCTGGTCCTCCTGAAATGGGACAAGGAGTTTCATGTCATTGTTGATGCATCGTGTATAGCACTGAGAGTGGTATTAACACGGGGTGGTGGAGAGGGATTGGATTGCCCTATTGCGTTCGCAAGTTGCAGACTGTCTAAAGCAGAAAAGAACTATTCCACCACTGAATGCGAGGGATTGGCTATGGTGTATGCGCTCCTGAAATATCGGCAGTATTTCCTAGGGGGACACTTCAAGATGTATACAGAGCATTCCACACTAAAATACTTGGTCAATAAGCCTATGTTGGGGGGCGCATATGCTATAGGATAAAATGCACGGTGTATGGAGAATGAACATACCCTCAAAGGTCTTCCCGGGACCTTCGGTAGACTGTAAGATTATCTGCAACCATCACAAAGTTACATGCATGCTCATAAACAATAATTAACTATCAAAGTTAGAGAAGGAGATTACCTCAAGCCTCTGTGTAGATTTGCTAGTGAGTGTAATGTAGCTAGGTGGAAGTCCCCTGAGCTGGCTCCAGATCAAGTCCTGCACATAGAAGAGACAAGCATAATCATGGCATACAACTCTGATAACTAATACATGAATACATAAAAGAACATATAGTTACACATAACTAAGCTACTCATGCTAAAAGATGTTGGACAAACAACTAAATGAATGATAGTACCAACACCACAAAGTAGACAGTACAATTAGAGTTCTATATTAATATTGGAAGAGTGATTACAACCATCTATTGTATTAGCCTTCCTTTACCCCTCTAGCTTCTCTCTCTCCCTTCTTGCTCACTTATGATTTGAGGCAATGCTTAACAATCAAGTATGCTATCCTTTCAAATTCTCTGACCCTTATCACCATAGCCCTAGCTTTTCTCATGTACCAATTGAGTGAGGGTTGCCAAGTTCCTCCTTGAGTTCCCTAGGGAAAAATAAATGAACTTGCCATGCTTTTCAGCTCTTTCCCATTTGCCTCCTTCTTTCTGATTAGAAATCCTCCAAATAAGTCGAATCTGGATGTTTCTTGCTTTTATTGAGTATTCTAAGGAACAAATATCTAGATATTTATGAGTCAATTCATTCCTTTGACCCTTAGAACTTCACCAAGTTTCACTAACACTATTCCCATACTAGTAACTTGATTTAGTAGGGTTAGTAATACACCCTTAGCTTTGCAAACAAGCTTTATAAAGCAGGTTGTTAGTGCACAACCAACGTTAGTGTGGAATCAAAGCCTGTGATTGTGGTCTTTGCTTCAACTATCATGTTTTTCCCCTCTGAGTTGATGAGGAGGTCAATTTGTTGTATAAGAGATGCCCCTTAAATTATGAGATTAGAGGTTGTGACAATGGTTGAAATACTTTACTTTAATTATAATTTTCCTTCAAAAAGAGAGAGAGGATCGGAGCTTTGGGTGGTACTGGAATCCTGATACAACACATATATATGAATTGATAAATTCATGTCCTGAGTCGGGTATTCCCATGCTCAGTAGCTATGTCAGAGTGATTTTCTCCAAAGAGATATGACGATGTTGGCCACCGATAAGAACAATGTGGATCTGGTGTCATAATGGAATCATCTTGATAAGTTGTCTCCAAAAAACAATATCTGCAACTTGGGAGAGGAAACAAGGCTGAGTGATGTAAGGCTCTACCCAAGGTCTTGATTTCCGCTTCACCAAACAACATAGATCGATACATGTGAATATATGTGTTGACGTAGAACATGCACAAAATCATCTGACTACCATTCAATAATAGAAACCGTTAATAGATGCGAGGAAGGCCACCGATAATGGTGATGGCCCCCAAGATGCACAATGCAATCTAACGAGTGTGAAAGATGTCTTTGTCATCGAACACTTGTAGAATCGCTTAACCATGAGCCAATAATGAGAACCCCTAATCAAACACAAGGCAAACTACCACTAATGTTTGCACATACCAAGGCATTGAATGTGTTTCTGGGTTGTATTCCTAGATAGAGTGTTGAAGTCAATAGGAAGATACCTGTCGAAAGGTAGGAAATAATGTGTCCCACATAAATTGACATGAAACGAGACTAGAATGATTTATCTTTTGAGCATTGGGTCTAAACAATAGAGGGCATGATGAAGGATATGCTTGGTGGGTTGATGGAGGAAACAAAAGGTTAACACTTGAACAATAGAAGGCACGACAATGGTTTTAACCATGCAGCACTAGACTCATGAACACCAAAGAGTGTTAGGATACAAAGATGCAAGAACATCAGGGTATATAGGCTAAACTCATAGGATGGTAAGATTCATATTGAGAGGCCATCACAAGGAAGGTTTATCTGAGGGAGTGCCATGTTCAAGGGAACAACTACTACCAAACCATGGTTTCTAATATGGAATACAGTTGTATTGTCCACTTTCCCCATCTGATTAGTTTAATGAGTCCAGACGAGTAAACTCATCAATATGTTCATATTTAAAGAGTCTGAAAAAGGACCGCAAAAAGAGCGACTCTTTTCCCTATCTGATTAGTTTAATGAGTCCAGACAGGCGAAATCATCGATCTTTTCATGATTTAAGAGTCTGAAAAGGATCGTAAAAAGAGTGACTCTATATCTTTTCTATGTAATGTAAAGAGTCCAGACTAGACAACTCAGTGGTCTTTTCATATTTAGAGAGTCTGAAAAGATCATAAAGAATGACTCCATGGTAGTCCCTTTGTCATAGTTGTTAGCTGGGTGTGACAAAAGGTTGATAGTATACCTGAATCGGTTACTTTTCCGTGAGTTAATCCATTGAATCTAGATAAAGAGAAACCTATGTTCAAGGGATTTCAACCTCATTTTGTTACGAGTACGAGGAGAGGGACTAAACTCATTTTTTGTCGTGAACTTTTAATGAGTCACGCATGACAAACTCAATACCTTCATCAAATTTTAACAAGTCAAATGAAGAAAACTCTAGGTATCTTTTTCAGTTTAGTGAGCGAGGAAAAGGAGGTAAAAGAACTACTCATTCCTCCTTCGTAGATTTAATGAGCCCGAAGAAGGGAAAAAACTAGGGGATTTTTTTATTTAAGAGCAAGAAATGGTCCCAAAAAGAAAGTGCTCTTATTGCCACTGTAGATTTTTAACGAGCTTGGTGACAAAAACTCAGGATTTTTCAGTTTAACGAGCAAGAAAAGTACCTAAAAGAAATCTCGGGTCATCTTTATAAATGTTTAATGAGCCTAAAGACAAAACTTGAATTTTTTTTCAGTTTAATGAGTGAGAAAAAAGTGCCTAAAAAGAATGCTCTAAAGGTGTTTTTCAGTTTAATGAGCTAGAAAAGGAGTGAAAAAGAATTGCTCAAACCATCATCGTATATGTTTAACGAGCCTAACGATGACAAAATTAGAGATTTTTTAGTTTAAGAGCGAGAAAATATCCCATAAAAGAAAGCACTCATAACTTCTTTGTAGTAGTTTTAACAAGCCCAAAGAAGGAGACTTGAGGTTTTCCGAATTAACGAGCAAAAAACATACCATAAAAAGAACGCTTGATCTTCTTCGTTGTAGTTTAACGAGCTCGAAGAAGGAGACTCAAGGATTTTTTGGATTAACGAGTAAGAAAAATACCATAAAAAGAATGCTCGATATTCCTTGATCTCATGCTTGACAATAGAAGGGTCTATGGCATGCATTTCCTCATAAGACCAAGGGAAAACATCACGAAAGTCCTTAAAAGGGAGGTGAAGCTCACAATTTCCTCAAGATTGTGATTGGCTCCAATCTGTATGTTTTCCACGATGCATGTCATGGAAAAAATATTTATGAGCAATGTTTTTGAAATATTGCCCCTATTTCCTTCCGAGTCCAAAGTGTGGATAGTCGTATATGGTGAGCAAACGATTTTGTGTGTGCCAGGTGACAGGATTTGAAGAGGCATCATGTCCGAATCAGATATCGAAACATGATGGTGCGAGTCCTCCCAAGGTCACTCTTCTAAACTTGTGATCTCTCTAATAGCTTCATCCATAGGTATGACTTGATTGAGTGGATCGAAATAAGGAGTGGTTATGGGAGGGGCAGTGGTACTGTTGGCCGAAACCAAAGTGACCGGAGATTTGGATGCAATTTGAATGGCTTGGTAGGCCAATTCATCTGGTGACATTAGAATTTGTTCTCCGTATGTGTCAATGTATGAAGGAGCCAGTAGGATCCATGGATCAATCTATTCATGAGGAATATATGAAAGCATGTTGACTGTTTGTGAAACCTTGGGTGGAAGAAGAGGGAAACAACCCATGAGGCAAGAAGCCTTCAGTAGACTAGTACCAATACTGATGTAAGAGTTAGGTACACCACCCACTGAGGGTACAGAGCTGCTAGGTAATAGAGAGTAATCTGGGGTGCAAAAGGACAGTTGGTCGACTTTGACTATATTTCCATCCAAGGGAAAGGGGATGATATAGAAGACCAAAGACACAATGGCCTTCATGGCATAAGTCCAAGTGCGGCCCAAAAGAAGATTATAGTCAAGTTTATTATCCACGACTTCAATATCTACTCTTACTGTTTTCCCACTCAAGATGATGGGATAGCTAGCTAGGTAACCTTTTGGGATGAAAGTGTGGTTGTTGAAAGCTTTAATGGAATTCGACGATGGGGTTAGGGTTGGAGAACACAGAGCGAGCCAACATGAAGCCAACATGACATAGGTAGAAGCATCTTCGCCGATGAAAGTTCTGTGTATACCTTTACCTTTTGAAAATATTTTCACTTGAAATGCAAGCTGGTGAGAAAGGGGAGGTTTACACTTTTCCATGTTGAAAACTGCAAGCATGGAATCCCGTGGGTTGATACCACCAATAGCTGAAAGCAAATATTTCCTTTGTGCTAGACATGTTTGTAATACTTCTAGCACTGACATAACCGATGGCGCTTGTGCCAAGTCTTCTACAATAATGTAGTTTTTGGCAGCATGTGCAAATGTATTGTGCATTGTGTGACGAAGTGCCCCTTTGGGGGGTCGAATTACAAGGTTAGCAACCGGCCTTTCGATATGAAAATCGTTGGGTAACGGTGGGTTTTGACTTGAGGAAGGTTCCTCTGCATAAGCGACAGGAGCTCTAGAAGATTTGGCTCTTGTTTGTAGATCTATCGTTTCAAATGTGTAAATGGTAGAAGATCCTTCACCAGCTGAAGGATGCTGCGAACCATCGTTGCCCCCTTGCGGGGGTTGCGGTTGGTTTGCAATAAGGTTTTGCTGTTGCTAAGAGGGAAAATGATTTTTAAGAATAGTGGGGGTCTTACCAGTATCCTTTCTGGCAATGTATTAGGGGCATTCCTGAAGACGCAGACAACGATAGGTCATGTGGTCTTCAACACATATTTTGCAGGGAAATTTGGCGCGTTTATCCTTTTCATCGTCAGAAGGTGCATTAGCCTTTTGTTTTAGGTTTGGCTGCTTTGTTCACTGCTCCTCAGAAGGAGCGGTCTTTTTCTTATTCTTCTTGTTCTTACCACCAGATTTTTGCGTAGACTGCACAAAGTTTATCGTGGTGGTAGGAAGAGTAGTCGATTTGGTAGAGGGGTCCACTATCATATGGGAAATGTGACAGCTGAGTTGTTTTACAACGGCCCTAGAGTTTGCATAGACAATCTCGTCGGCGTGCACTTTGGGGTGCTGAGTAGAAAAAATATTGGAGTTACGAGGTGCATTAGGGATTATGTCGTAAAGAGTGCAGACTATGAATATATCATATCTAAGTGTTGGGCACAATGTATGGATTGGTCTTTTGTGACCGTACCACCTAAAGCGACATCTCTAGTGATTTGTGAGAGTAAGGACCTACAGAACTAGTCTGATAAGAGATAATACGGGAGGGGATCTTTGACTAACCTCTGCCTACATCTCCATTCATGTATATGATCGGAGATGTGGGTGGTAGTATCCTGGCGTAATGAAGTGAGGAGCTATATCCCAGTCTCATAGCGGATGGGTAGCTAGAAGTGCTTTAGGAATTCCATCCCTAAAGCATTGAAGGTGTTTACTGACGTGCATGGTAACTCAATGTACTGTTTAGCTGCGTTGCCAGTGAGGGTGCGGGGAAAAAGACGTAACCAAACACTATCATCCACCATAGAGTTTGAAACACACCAAAGAGGTAGGTGGTGATATGGGTGCCCGGATCCTCCCCTTGCTTTCCATCGAACTTAGGGATGTCCATTGGTACCTTATGCAGGATTAGCAGCCATTGTAACTTATGATAGATGGGGTCGTTTGTTAGTTTGTATAAGTCGGGTATATCCAACGTTGCCAAGATAGGAAGAGAGTTTGGTGCCCCTGACTCGGAACATGGTGATTACATATGACTTGAGGAGCCTTGCGCTCCTCCCATCATTTGACTCCCAATATTATACATGGGTTGCATGGTGTAGTAGTTACCTTAAGGTATGGTGTTGTATAGTGGATTTCCATGAGAATTTTGATACTGGGGTATGGAATTGCCCCCAAGATAAGTAGTGCCCCAGTGACTCATTTGAATTTGTGAGTAGGGTGCCCCCATGGACTGGTTGGGACCTCCTTGAGGATTCCCGTCTGACACAGAACTAACCATTTGTCTTGGATAGACATAAGGGATGTTCATGTCAATAAGAGACTGACCATGCATGCTTGCGAATGGAGGGGGAATTGTTACGTTCCCTCCTGACATGTGCATATTGGGAACCCCCCCAAATACATGAATCACGGGGTTTGGACTATATAGTGGCAGCCAACCATATTGTTGGAACTATGCCCATAGTGTCGTATTGAGTGTTATAGGGAGCGCTGCATGTGGCACTTGTTGAAGGTATGTAGTTTGACACTAAAGGGGTGGAACCCGGGATTGGCTAGGTTCCACTCATAGAGGGTGTCATGTGTGGTTGTACATGGGACAGTTGGGATAGCGGGGTTCAACATCGATGGTGTTGTGGTGATTGTCGACTAGGGAGGTGGTGGAGGACAAAAAGTGTCCCTAAAGTCCCACGACCCATTAGTCGTCAACGGGATAGATGGAAATGTTCCAACTACCGATGTAGGAAGTACTGGTATCATGGGAGCCAAGATTGTTTCCAACAGATTCATGAGCAAAGGGTTAAAGGGAGGAAGAAATCCTTCGATAAAGAAATCCTCCGGCAAACTTGAATCTTTGGTTGTCCAAACAGAACCCATGTGGAATCTAGGAGACTGATCCCCCAAAGATGGGGAATCTAGTTCACTGGAGCTCAGTAGATCTTCCACGACGAGTGGAATAAGTCCTAGCAATCATCTAGAGTGACAATGAGGGCCGGATGTAGCCACGGTGAACATTAATTTTTATCAATAAATTTTATTGTGATATTCATTAAAGTCTCAAATGATAGCACTCAGGTACCTAAAAAATATAAAAAATACTCTAAGTTGATCAATCAGCAAATAGAGGGAAATGACCCTGTCTGATAAGCATCGATCATCGATGATGAAACCCAGTATCATAGAAAATAACAAAGAGGGTTGGCCAAACGTACAGTTACAATTACTCTAGAGCTTCACCCGAACCTTAGATTAAGGGGCCAAGTACTCTCGTGAAGATGAGCACCCTCCCAAAAACTGAAGACATAGTAGGTCCGTTTGTGTTAGGCACTAGGGAAGCCCACCACAGTCAGCTTGTGTAAGTCCCTAAAAGCTTGGCCACTAAGGATACCTCAGATACAGACACCATCAGGGGGGACATAGTCGTAGACAACGCGTTGTGTGGGTAGGATACCTGAGTCCTCGACTCAGATCTGAAATCCCCGAAGGGATCCCCAATACATAGAATACCCAAAGGAGTTGTAAGAGAAGGCAAGATACCTTTGATTACAGTCTGATGTTGTCTCATATTTAGCTCCGCTTTTACTGGAGTGGTCCCGGTAGAATGAGTGCAGAAGGAATTTTCTCTCTTTTAATGACACTAGTTTGGTTTTCGATCTTGGGCAGTTTACTCACACTGCCTATCCCAAGATCCTAGCCTAAACTAATGTTCGTTTGCTCAATAAAGAGGTATTGATTGATTTTAGGTAAATTTTATGTGTACTTGATTATTGTCTTCGATAGGGGAGTTGACATATGAAATGTGATGAGAATCTGATTCAATAAACCATGCAAAAGACAACGCTTAAAAAAAAAATTCAATTCGATGAAAACAAGTTGTATTCTATAAGTGAGAGTTTTTCACATGTTTATAGTCATTCCATGCATTGTAGTCATTTAACACGCATAACCAAAGGAATTTTTCCAATGTTTCTTAACAATTATTTGAAATAAAAAATAGAGCAGCTTTTAACTAATTAAATAGAAGGATAACTAAAAAATGTGAATCTTTCATTTAGAAAAAACGCTTTTAAGAAAGAAAAACAAAACAATAACAGATCTTCTTTCAGTCATGAGAAGGCTTGCTATCCCTTTTGGCTCATAGATACAACTGGAAATCAATGTTTAGGGAGACCAACGCTCTGTAGCAGTGGCCATAGAGAGTTAACAGGCCCACTAACGCTATCTGTATGCAGACACAGTGCTTTATAAAGCACTGTGTAGTCTGCTAACCTGTGTTAGTGTGGGAAAACAATCAAAATGAGGGCTTTATAGATCATATTCAGAGATGAATACACATAGGCAAGATGCAGCAAGGTTTTTGGTGGGTCAGAAAGGGAATGCAGAAGTTTAGGAAGCTCTTAGGAGGAGGAGAAAACTGAGAAGAGTCTGGGTAAACTGGGAAGTAGATGTATAGTCCAAAGTGGAGTCGCCAATTTTGCTATAGGATAAAATGCACGGTGTATGGAGAATGAATATACCCTCAAAGTTCTTCCTGGGACCTTCGACAGGCTATAAGATTATTTGCAACCGTCACAAAGTTACATGCATGTTCATAAACAATAACTAACTATCAAAGTAAGAGAAGGATATTACCTCAAGCCTCCGTGTAGATTTGCTGGAGAGCACAATGCAGCGAGGTGGAAGTCCCCTGATCCAGCTCCAGATCAAGTCCTGCACATAGAAGAGACAAGTGTAATCACAACATACAACCTTGACAACTAATACATGAATACATAAAAGAACATATAGTTACACATAACTAAGCTACTCATGCTAAAATATATTGGACAAAAAATTGAATGAATGATAGTACCAACACCACGGAGTAGATAGTACAACTGCAATTCTATATTAATATTGGAAGAGTGATTACAACCATCTGTTGTATTAGCCTTCCTTTACCCCTCCAACTTCTCTCTCTCTCTCCCTTCTTGGTCATTTCTTATGATTTGAGGCAATGCTCAATAGTCAAGTATGCTATCCTTTCAAATGCTCTGACCCTTATCACCATAGCCCTAGCTTTGCTTATGTAGCGATTGAGTTAGGGTTTCCAAGTTCCTCCTTGAGTTCCCTATGGTAAAAGCAATGAAATTGCCATGTTTTTTAGCTCTTTCCCATTTGCCTCCTTCTTTCAGATTAGAAATCCTCCAAATAGGTCGAATCTGGATGTTTCTTGCTTTTCTTGAGTATTCTTAGGAACAAATATCTAGATATTTATAATTAATTCGTTCCTTTGACCCTTAGAACTTCACCAAGTTTCACCAACATTGTTACCATACTAGTAACATGAGTTAGTAGGGTCACTAACACACCCTTAGCTTTGCAGACAAGCTTTATAAAGTAGCATATGCATGTTGGCTTGTATGGGCTTGACCTAGGTTCAGAGGTGATTTAGCCAAGGAAATCCCATTACGACTATCCCTTTTGGCAACAGTCTGTGGAGCGCAGATTGAGGTCTCACCTAAAGTAGTATGGGAGGGTGCTAGAACTAGGTTTTTGCACCCTTGGGATGTCTAAGGGGATTCTGGAGGTCTCTGATCTGACCTGTCGCTACGTGCACTTGCGATCCCTTCGCAACCTATGGTGCAACTTCCGTGCAACCCTAGTTGGGGCATGGCACATATAATACCCAAGTCTCTTGCTACTTAACTGATTACTTAACTTGTGTGTGTAAGAGTTATGGTTATTACAACATATTCAAAAATTATATCAGTGCGTGTGATACATAACCCAATACAAACATAAAGAAGATAATGCACAACAAATACACAGAAATAGGAATCAACTTCTCTTTTATTAATCTTCAATCTTTCTTACAAAATCAACACCACCCTATGCACTCAGCTACAGGGTTTTGTACACTCAGCTACAGACTCTACTAGGCCTCTGCGCACTCAGCTATAGAGCCTCTTCCTACCAATATGACCCAATACACTTAGAATCCTACTTTAAGCTTGACCCATTCCTTCGCTACTTTCTCTATCATTAACTATCTTTACAACTTAGAGCCTTGCTCTATTTATATAATGCCATGGTCCACGGACCATGGTTAGGCCAACGTGACTTTACATTACATTACATTAATTTAAGTCAAACAACCCTATGAATTCAACCTATACTTTGTGCTCCGCGCCCCCAACTCGCGGAGTCTTACAAAACCTTTGACCAAATCTTGGGCGTTGAGCCCCAAAAGTTGCTGTGGGGGGATTCCATGCCCAACAAGCCCCCAACACAATCATCATGACTTGTCCTGAGTCACTCTGCTGGTGCGACGATCTTGGCACAGAGCCCCTCCAACTATTCCTATACTGCCCGAAGGTACGCGATGTACTGTTATGTTGCTTGTTGGACTTGCTACATGCGCTCTTCTGTTGCTTCCTTGTGAGGCTCCGTTGTCTATCTTAGCGCATATAGTCCCTACATTTGTGTGAGCTTGCCCTCAATCTCAGCCATAGTGGTGAAGGCCTCATCAATCCAAGGCTGGACGCATGCTTTGAGAAGGGCCTCTTTCTGTCTTGTAGCATCCACCTACTCCTTTAGTGCCCGCACCTGCTGCATCTTAGCCAATCGTTGGGTGAGGATGATTGTCTGCGCCATTCCCTTGAAACTGTCATACTGTTGTTACAGTTCATGCGCCTCTGTTTCCAGGTGTTGTATGTTGGTGTCCTCTTGCAATGATGTAAGGATATCGAACGCTTTGTCCAACATACTGGTGCCGTCTTGCACCACCCTTCCAATTTCTGCCAATCTTGTTTGAATCGTGCTAATGCGTTGTTCTTTGACTTATGGAGGAGTAGAAGGCTGCGCCTTCATCCACATCTCAACAATCTAGAGGTTCATCTCCAGCTACACTTGTGTTGTTTCCTCATGCGCGCTTCAGACTCCACTTGCCAGACAGTGGATCCGTATCTTGGTTGGTAGGTCTGTGGCAATGGATAATTCTGGAATGCGCGAACACGCTTCATCCATTGTTTGCACGTTCTATCGATTCTGTGACACTAGCTTGTCACACTGCAGGCTAAGTTGTTCAATGTTGATCTTTTTCTCACTCAATACCTAGATCGCGCAACCTTCCCATGCACGTAGCTTTGTTGTTATGCTGTCTTGCAACTAGTACAATGTGTCCTATGGAAGGGAAGCCAAATTTAGGCTAAGTCCCTTGATCCGACCCGTAATGGCTCTATCCTCATCTCTCTTCGCTATTAGCACTCCTTTCGGCAACACTATGGTGTTGGCCATTTTTGTGTGTAGTAGCTGCTCTGCTGCTGATGTACCTGCGGTGTTGTAGGGTGCTATTGTTCCTTCCTATGGGGCTCGCATCTAAAGTTCCTACAGTTGCACCCTTAGAGCCCACAACACATTCTGTTGGTCCATCATAGCTTCCTAGAGCACTTCCTAGGTGACTTCACGAACTGTGTTGCTGATGTCATAGAGGTCACCCTATGTCAATGTAATTGGCTAGATGTCCAGTTTGGAAGCCTTGGCCTTCTTTCGTGGGCCAGATATTTCCATAACACGTGGTCGTTTCAGCTGTGTAGATGATGTGCTCGGGTCAACACCTTCTACTGTGTCTTCTACTCCTTGTCCTGTGGATAAGTACAGGCCCTCTTCCCCATGTGTCCCGGTGGCCCGTGTTGCCTATGCTGCTCCTGCTTTGTCGATGGCCTTGGCCTATTCTACGACTACCTTTGTTGCCTCACGGGCAGCTCTTACGTCTGCGGCCAACTGTTCGTTGCACTTTTGTTGGGCCAACTGGTTTATACGCAACTTGGTGGCATCCTTCTACTTTTGTGCCACTGTTCTATCCTGCTCTACTAGATTCGGGGCACACCACTTGGGAGGCCATGAATCAAGCATGGAGAA
>APFE031379521.1:5648-16469 GCA_000404065.3 Pinus taeda | reverse complement strand
CAACCCTGAACAATGTAATAAGGGTTGGTTGGTTGTATTTCTCATTCCAGACTTGTGCTATAAGCTTAAGAACTTTTTGTATTCAAAGATTGTTGGAATGTTTGCATCTGAACTGGCTGGTTGTGCATTTAATGGCTGAAGAGCTTGATATGGAATTCTCGTGCTTGCTCATGGTCCAATAAGTCTTTCCTCCCTCTGTTTATCAGCTTATATGTATTTGTATCATCTATATATCATAATCTAAGTTGCAGGAAGAAGGAATAGTTCAGAGCTGGTTTCATGCCCTCTGTGCTCAATTCTTGTAACTTTTCTATGTTTTCCTCTGAATTAGTGATGAATATGTATACTTAATTGAACATTTTTAAGCTATTTCCTTCATTATATGAATGCTATCTAGGAAACTCTTCATTGCTTCTATTTAGCCTTCATCCAATTTCCCTCTTTGGCTGGATGAGAGATCCTTAATTGCCTCTCATCCCCTGACCTCCATTTCATCCTTGTTCCAGCATTAATCATTGTGCCATGTGTAGCTATCCCGCTCCATATTCCCCTCTTCTACCAAAGAAAGCACATCCATCAGTTCCCATTCATGGACTCCATGCCCAATGGTTTGAACTTCTTACGCTTTGCATGCCAACTCTGCCTGAATAAATCAACCATCCCACCAAACTAACTTAAAACCCATGTGCATCATATCTAGCCTAAAATCATCCCTTAAACAAAGCTAAATCCCAAAGAAAGAGCCCTCTCTGACTGCTAGTAGGCTAGGACCTGCAGTCCAAAGCTTGGTTTGTGGTTACCTCAGCTGTATTTCCTTAGGAGTCAAAGGGAACAACCTGAGTGATAACACATCCATTGTGAACCATAAGGCATGCCACTGAAGTAGTGAGCTATGAACTACAAAGATACAAATGTTGTCCATTGAAATAATGAGAAATAGAGCTACTAAAGTATACCAATACGTGTCATATAAAGATTAATGTGAGCCAAAAAAAGCAAGCCACTTAATAGTAGAGAGAGCCATAGAATTTTAGAACCCAATATAAAAGTATGTGAGCTAATGTAATGTTGAAATCCATAGACCATTGATGCAACCATAAATCCAATTTGTTGGAAAGAAATTGTGATCTAAGATTTCTAAATCATTGAGTCACTGTTACAATCATAGAGAATCAAATTTTTGGACCACTGCAAAGTGATGCTACTATATAGAGTAATGAGCCATGGAGTAGTTAATATATGAAAGTTACCTTGAAATGTTAGCTAAATAGACACTCTAGCTATGAGACCAAGCCACTATTAAAGGTCAACACAAAGAGGGCCACTGTTATAAGGAATGATTCCATACAACCATCGATACGAGCTACTATCTATTACGAGTCATGGTGAATTTAGATATGATTCCATAGTGGACATGAGCACAAATAACCACATTCATAAAGAACCATTGTAAAATGTATAGAGAATCCCAGAGCTGTAGAATGTGAACCTACATAGAGAATGAAAATTCCATACAAATATTCCAAAAAAATATCTTACGAACCTTAGATCTTTACACATGATAAGTATGCCAACAAAATGTGATCTTCAAGCCTTAGCTTTGATACCATGTTGAGAAATAAGGTTGTCTGCAATTTTAAGATAGATTTCTCTTCTTTGATAATTTCTTGTGAATTTTCTTGGCTTCTTATTAATAAATATTATGTCTTCTTCATAAAACAATTACCAAATGTACATATCATGAAGATAGAATCAAAGTGAGATGTCCAAAACCCATGATCATAGAAAGATTCCAACCCTGTAGATTCCAATTCAATCCTTCCTCCTGCAAAGAAAATCCATCAAGAACAAGATACCAACAACATGTACAACATTAGAAACAAACCTTCAAAAAGATATGTGTCAAGGCAAAACTTCCACAAACTTGAACTCAAGAGAAACCCTTCTTCTACTTGTCAATTTTAGACTTTGGCCCTCTTCCTTTTGCAATATTTTAGAACCAATCATATGAATTGTGTATGTCCAAATGACCTCAATTCACCCTCTATTTATACTATCTAGAGGGGTTCAAATAGACATGTATTCTGGGGTAGGGTTGACTTGACAAGTAGGGCCAACTCGGAATCTAGAGGAAATTTTGACCCAAATTATATATTTGGAAAATATTTTTCTAGGCTATAAATAAGCCTTTGACTTTGACAAATACAAACAATAATGAGCATGAAAAACATGGTTCATTAAAATAATAATTTGACTTCAACATGAAACCCATGCTTGAAAAAATAATTTTTATTTTTCTTTTTGATGTATACAAAATATATAGTAATAATAATTATGAAGACCAAACCTAGTTACATTTCCAACAAAAGGAAGAGTGTTGATGCAAGAAATCTTTTAGACAGCTTGCAACTGATACATGAATAAGTGGAGTAATGCTTGTAACAGAGTGATAATAGGTACAATAATATGGAATATTTGAAAAGAAGAGAAAAGGTTTTTGCTAAAGAAGAAATAGTAATGGCGCATCTATGGAAAGAGATAATTTTGAGGGGTACCTACAGTAAGGTAAAATATAAGAAAATAGGCCCATGCATAATTCTTCAAAAAAACCTTGAAAATGCCTACAAGATGGAGCTACCGAGAGACTTGGATATCACTTTGATATTCAATGTAGTTAATCTATATAAGTTTCATGAAGGATAAGGACTGAAGAGATAGGTATGCCCACTAAGTGGAAGATCAGTTACTAGTCGAACCTGTCGAAGAAGTGGAAGCAATTATGGCCACCATGATTTTGGAAAGAACACTCGCCACAGGGAGTATCCAGAGTATTTGGTCACATGGAGAAACATGGGATCTAAAGATACATCGTAGGTGACTGAGCAAGAGATAGCACACTTACAAGGGACTCCATTCTTTGAAGGAAATACCACATGATCTAGTAGCGTAGATTTTCTTACCAAGGGTGTCTGATGTAGGAGCATCCTTGGCCTGGGGTAATCCTCATCAACCAAAAAAACAAATTGAGTTATAATGAGTGTTGTTACTCCCATGTGTTTCAAGTTGTTGATACATGTATTATGTTAGTTGTTGATACACCCAGCCGGTAGTTATTGCTACTCATGTAGATACATTTTATCAAAGTGGCGATTTCTCTCGAGTTGCTGACACTCCCAGGGTCATGTGTTGATACTCCTATTGTGTGGAGTTGTTGACATGTTTGAAATCAATAGTTTTTTAGTTGTGCTACTATATGAAAAACCTTTCTAGATGTGCTGGCAGAATGAGATGTGTGTTACAAATTTGGTTTGTCTAATAGTGTTGAAAAACGTAACTTCATTCAATCTTCATAATTATATTTGTACTGGTATTAATATGTATTTCAAGTAAAAAACAAAAATAAAAAATATTATTATTATTATTATTATTTCATTGGTTAAGCATGTTGTTCATGTTTCTAGGGTTTATTGAGTCAAAACAATTTTTTTCATGAGTCAAGCTATTGCACTTGATTCAATTCGCATTTAGAATTTTGAAAGAAAGAGCAAAAATAATTGTATTTGAGTCAAAAGATTCATTTTGACACCCACAAGACCAAGTCAGCCCTGCTTGGACAATTTAGTCTGGAACGGACAAACTCAACCTCCTATATCTGTATATATAGAGAGAGAAGTTTGACCTCATTGTAGCACTACACACAACTCCTTTTTTTGTGACAGAAAGAGCAAGAAGATAAGAGAAATTGAAAGGAAAGAGAGTGAGAATAAAAGAAGGAGATAAGGTAAAAGAAGAGATAAACTTGCACTATTCTGCCCTAATTCTGTCACACATGCAAAAATTTAAGATAGTTGCAGGGGTTGAAAATTTCAGATCTGTTCCAGGGGTTGAAAACTAAAGTTTGACTAGATTTGAAAGAACATTGACCATCGTTGACTTGTTTGATGAAGGTTTGAAGGAGGGCTAATTTGGGTCTTGTGGGAGGTCTTGGTCTTGGTTTTTGGGTCTTGGATTTCTCACTTTGATTTGATCCTATAAAAAGAGAAGTTGGTTGGGTTTCCCCCTTATGGGTTTTTTTCCCTAGCTTGGAGCCTACATCTTGTGTTATTTGTCTTTTGTCATATTCATGGTTTATGTTTTGGTAATTGTTTGATGAAGCTAAAATAATAAATGTAATAATAATCCAACCCATATTTACAAATAACTATCAAGTAAGAGAAATCAACCCCTAACTTTCTAGAATATTGATTTCTCAACAGAGAGGAGGTCAAGCAGTTCAATTTTTGGAAGGTGAAGACGTCAGTGGCTTTGGAAGTGATTTGTTTCAATGGAATATGAAGAGGTCATCAATGTGAGGATAAATGGTGGGAAGAAGGAAGGAAAGGGCATTTTGTTCTTCATTCAGGCTTTGCTTCTACTTCTCGGCTCTTGGGTGATTGGTTGTTGGATTGATATCATTAGTTTGGCTATTACATAATTTTCAGAGAACACAATTGGTTTCAATACGAGTTAAAAAGGTGTACATTTGTTGTGTCTGGTGTTGTTTTGTAACAACTTAGTAAGTTCAAGCTCTATGAGGATGTTGTTCTATACTCTAAGTTCTTATATGTAACAACACATTTTTTTCTGCATTCTGACTTTCCTTCTACCTCTCAAATCTTGAACGTTTGGTTGTTGGATTGGTATCATTGGTTTGGTTGTTGCATAATTTTCAGAGAGCACAATTGGTTGTTATACAAGTTAGGGAGGTGTCTAGTTGTTGTGTGGTATTTTTTTGTAACGACATAGGAATTTCAAGCTCTCTGAGGATGATGTTTTGTACTATAAGTTCTTATATGTAACAACACATTTTGAAGGAAGTAAGAAGATATTTGAATCCCTTTCTATATTCTCATGAGAAGACTCGAATTACTCTTTGTTTGTGCTATGTGATTTAATTATGACTTAATTAATTTAGTATCCAAACTCCAATGGCCTAGGTTGCACCCTCTGTAATAGTGATTTGGATTCTATAGGTGATGTGAAGGATACATAACATAGACTACTTCAATTTAGCTTTAAGGAATAGGAGAGGGCCTAATTTGGCCATTGATTTTTAAATATCCCAATATTAATTTACACCCTTCATTAGCACATAATTTTTCATCTTTATTGAGACATGGAGAACATGGAAATGTGCTATTGAAAGAAATTGTTTTCTACTTTCCTAATTATTTTCATAATACTTTCTAATATTTTGTCCCTTGGAGAGGAGCCCTTCTCCAAATCTTGAATAAGAAAGAGGGAGTCTCCCAAATCAATGAGAGAAGATACTTGATTTTATTTTGTTAACTAAATCCCCTAGCAAAGGGCATAAGCTTCAGCTTGCCTTTTTTTCATGCATCCTAAGTCCCATGAATACTTTGCAACTTTAACTTCCTCAGGGCCATAGAGCAGCCCTCCCACTTCTACCACCTATGGATTCCTTTTTGAAACCCCATCAAAATTGACGATTAATCATTCTCGTTGATGATTCCAAGATCGTAATTATGCCTTTGTATATATTAGCTTCCAAACTTCTTGAGAACTTTTGTTAATCCATTCCATAGTTGGAGGTGGTTTTTCTAAACTAGAAAATTTTGAACACTATTTCCTTTCAAGTGTGTGTAGTCCTTGCAGAAAAGTAGCTCAAAGCATAGAAAAGAAGCTTTCATGGTTGTAGAGTGTGGAAATATTTCTAAATTATTGAAGATTGCATTGTTTCTGGCTATCCATACCTCCAAAAAAATTAATTTTGTGTTGGACATGGTGTTTCCATTGATGTCAAAGGATAAATCAAAGGAAGAAAATTGTTGAGTATGATAGTTCAATGATTTGAAAGATTGCATCAAATGATGACAAATCATCTCAAATTTTATTTAGTTTTTGTTGAATATATGATGTTCAAATGAATATATAGATAGTATGGTTGGATAGCCCTCTCTGAGACCTTTCCAATAGTATATAACACTTGCTCAAACTCTTCTTGGTGATAAGATAAGTTAGTTTGAAGGCGGTAGTGAAAAAAGGGTAAAAACACCAATTTTGTTATTAAAAACACCAAATTTGTTAACTGTCATGCATTTCTAGATTGGATCCATGTCCTCATGAGCAATAAATGGAAGATGGTGCATAGAATTTCACACTAGTTAGCCAAATTAAAATCCATGTATCTCAAGGTAGATCTTACTATTGAATATTTCATGAATGGTGGATGGAGTGATAACTTGTCCGAGTTTTAATGAAGGTAGCGTCCCCCATGTCATTGGACCTCCACCACATTGGACCAATTAATATGTTACATGTGTCAAGTGTAGGAAAATTCCAAGTGGACCCCCTCAACTTAGGTGACATGTAATGTGGCTCTCTAGCTTGGACACATAAGTGGCGATATTGGATTGGCCAAATGGTAGTGCAATGATACATGGTAGTGAGAGATTGGAAGCATGGTGATGACGTGGATCTACATAATGTGGAATACAATGATTACATGAAATCACAACACCGTGCCATGTGGCATGTCAATTTGGTGATTTTGGTTGACCAATAAGGTGAAATTTGGGTGACACATGGCACCACTCAGAGAGTGTGGCATGTTATTGGTGATGTCATGTTGATGTCAGCATGGGTTTGAGTATGGACCGTAGGACGAGGTCACATAGTGTGGTGACATGGGAGGTTCTACACAAATGAAAAAATTAAATATTTCATAAACCCAAGTTTCAAATTCACATCAACTTCAATCTAGCCTAGGGGCACCCACACACACACACACACGTGTGTTTGTATTTGTGTGTTTGTTGTGTGTGTGTGTGTGTGTGTGTGTGTGTGTGTGTGTGTGTGTGTGTGTGTGTGTGTGTTTGTGTCAGTGTGATGCCAAGTGTTTATGATAATTCATAAATTGATCTTTTATGGTTTGTAGTGGATTGTGAGGCCCGAATGCCATTTTTGTTTACAAAGTATAGTGAGGACTAAGGGTGTATCAATTTGTTTGGAATTTAATACACATTGAGGCCCAAAAGTTTTTTTTGTTTGTAGAGAACAGTGGGTCTTGAATGCATATCAATTTATTTTGTGCTCAATATATAGTAAAGCCTAAACACCAATTTTTTTTGTAGAGTACAATGAGGCCTGAAGGCATATCAATTCATTTGGCATTAAATACACAGTGAGGCCCGAAGACTATTTTGGTTTGCAAAGTATATTAGCAAAGATTCTACAGGAGAGAAAAAAAACTAGTGACCAAGATAGGCTAACAACATTCAATGTTATACAAACCCTAGGCTAAGATTATGTTTATTCCTTATTAACATATCATTAAATATAGAAACAAAATCTTGAAAATAAGAAAGATAACAATAATAACCATATACCCAAATGGAATGAAGGATTTTTATTATAAATTAAATGGAAACGAGTACACCTGTGAAGTAGAATGTACCACTATGTCCTCCTTCACAAGAGTATTCTTCGTTCCCTTAGCTATCTGTTGCAATGGTTTTCCTTTCTCTTAGTTTGCAAGTGGGCAAAGGATAAGGTTGAACACAGGTGGAGAGCTCGAATGTATTAGGATCAAAGTTTCCATGATGATAATTGGTCATGGTTAAATGGTGGAGAAAAATCTCTAAATTTATAATAAAATGCTGGATTAGTCTTGATATGGTCAAATAATAAAACATGATCTAATCATTATGAGTATTTTATTATTTTTTAGAGAGAAAAATATTAAGGAAATGGTGAATAATCTTTATTTTTTTAATAAACTCAAGGAATAATGATCAATTGATTTAATTAAGAAAAGTGGGTGAAATAATTAATAAATAAAAATGAGTTTATTAATTATTTATTGGTGATACAACTAAGTGAGTTAGAAATAGTTATTAAATAATAATTTAATATTTTTTTCCAAAGAGAAAAGTGAAATTATTAAGGAATAATTAACAAATAATGTTTATTTAATTATTCCTATCAAAATGGAATAAGTAGGTGAAAATATTTTTAATTATTTTCACATAAATGGTAAATATGAAAATAACATGCAATTAAATGAATTTCTAGGTCATTTCCATGTGGATGAAATATATGAGAATAATATGAAATTAATTTTTTTGGGTTATCCTCATATGGGTAATTTATTAAATGGAAATAATTTAGTAAAATTGGTTCACTAAATTATTTCTTGTGGTCAAAGTGGGTTTTCGTGTGTAAAACCAATACTACATGGTGTATTTCAATCAACCTAGTGAAAATGGCTACGTGATCACTTTTTAGGTGATAAAGTGTTTGAGTGGAGCATGTGAGAAAGAACCAAGTCAAAGGGAAATAATGGTTCCCTTTGCTTGATCTGAGGTACCCGATAATGAAAGAATTGGATCCAAGGTACACCATCCTCTAACCCAATCTCCTAGAATAAATGTGATGAAGTCGACAGGGGAAGGCCCACCAAAACTAAGGAAATGATGAGTCCTTAACTAGTGCATGAGGAAAAGTAATGTGATTGATAGATACTGACACCAAGGGTGGGAATGAAATTGATTTGATGGGTGGGATTACAACTTCAATTGTCAGAGAGTAACATGCAAGGATGACCTAGAAGCGATTGAAAATGTTCTAAATAGGATGGTCAATTACTTAGATTTTTTTTTTTCAAAGACAAATCATGATATCTGCATGTCAAATCTCAATAATACAAGATGAGTATGACACATGGAGGTGTTGACATACTATAATAGGTCTTAATGTGGTTCTAAACAAACTCTGTGGGACATAATGGTGACTCATATCTAATTCTTTGAACAAGGGAGAGTCAATGGTGATGCCACTAGCCAAACCAGATAAAGGTGGTACAAGTCCCTCTTGGGATAATCTAAGAGGTAATAAAAGCGTGGGAGTCTGGGGGGACATGGGTTATGATCATAAAAGTGAGAAATGAAAATAGTGTTACCTTTAATTATGAAATAAAAATAAACTCCGAAAGTGGAAGAGATCAAATAACCTTGGCACCAAAATGAAAAGAGGTAATGATGTCAGAGCTCCCGTGTGAGGTAGTCTCTAACCCTCAATAGGTGGAAAATGCAAGATATGGATGGCTTCATGCACCTACTCAAGTGTGGGGACCTCTAAGGAAATATCCACTAAATTATAGGAAAATGGAATGAATGGGGTGATGTTAATGATATGAAAAATGCCCTAGGGAATGGGCCCAAAGGAGAGCCGACAAACATGAGAAAATAATGGTTACTCGTGATGAAAATAGACACATATGTCAACAAGTGAAAAAAAAGGAAGTGTCAGAGTATGAGAGAAGAATATGAAGATATTTGATTTAATGACCTTAAGGCTTCACGGAAATATTTTTCCTAATGAATAATTAAAGTAGGAAACAATGAGGGGATAAATTACTAGACAAGGTCTAGAGTCATCCCCACCGACCAAGTCAAACATGTGGACTGAGTGGTAAATGAGGCATCACAGAGAGTTTAATGTTTCAATGTTTGGTATCAATCATATAATATGTGCAAAGTATAAATGACTCACTATATAGGTCAGTAGGATAGACTACGCAAGAAATTTGAGGATAATAGAATGTACCTAGACCTCTAGGGCCTAGGCTGAGAGTGGGTAATCAAGTGAGAAAGTGGATAGGGGGTCCATCATGCCCCTAATCATGAGATACTTCCTTTCATCATATGATCATGGGGGGAGTTGATACGGTGTATGAAGTTGGGAATGATGCCACCTATTTGATGCATATGTGGCATGCTATGGACATGTTGGGTATATTCAAAATGGTGGATTCCAAATACTTATTCATGTTGTTTATATGATCACCATTTGTTGTGCACTTGGTTATATTGTTGTGGAAAGAAGGGATTAATACAATAGGAGAAAGACAATGTTGGAGTGCCAATCTCACTTAGTACTGCATATGTGAGTCAAATGAACTCAATTATGGGTTTGCAAAAAGGTGTCACAATACCAATGAGTGGCTTGGAAAAGAGTGAATTGTTTCTTAGATGAAATTGGGGTTGAATAACGATGTCGAAGGGACTAAGTTATTGATGTAAGATGTAGGAATTATTAAGTGGATCATCCCAAGGGTGATCATCAGTGATATGGGACTCTAGAAGTTCTTCAAGATGGGGAAAAATAATGGTACTGGAGTTGACACTACTAGATGTGATACGAAGTTTGGTGATAATTTCTTCTTATGGACCCTAAAAAATATCTGACCCCTCACCCAAAAATTGTGGGGAAATGTAATGGCCACAATGTGGACGTGATTTGAATCTCTTGGTTTGAAATAAGGTGTGTTTGAAGCAATATGCTTGAATATGAATAAATTCTTTTGATTCCATATCATATTCTTCAACTAGACATGGTAGCAGTAGGAGAAAATATGAGCAATGATGCATATCATCCCATGGATAATTTTACGTGGGCAAAGAATCCATAATGTATTCATATGAATGAAAGACTAGAATGCAAGATTGTGATGGACCACATGATGTAGATGATGAAGAAGTATTGGTGCATCACCATAGGAGACAAGGATCACGCGTAATGTCTATGAAGAGAGACTAGTGACTAGTGGATTAAATATCCACCTGTTGAAAAGACAACAAGATGATGGAGCTTAGTGAAAAGAAGTCGCCTTCACTAAGTGGGCCTGCAGGCTATTTTTGGCGCAAAGTCTGTTTTTAGACTATGTCTATTTTTAGACATATGGATCATGGTCTATGAGTTGTAGGATGCTATTTATGGATGATTGGTCATGTTGGTAAAAATAGATGGACTTCTATTTTT
>APFE031379516.1:104668-170176 GCA_000404065.3 Pinus taeda | reverse complement strand
ACATATATATAATGTATTATAATTTAAATAAATTAATGGATTAATTTTAATATCTAACCACTGATCTGTTTTATTTTTTACCTAGTTTACTTAGCTCCATAAATATAATAGTAATTATAAAGGATATTAATATTAATTCGGCTAAAGGAGGTTTGACTGGGGTCCTTAAGTTGAAAAATAGTCGTTAGTCTTTTTAGTCGTTGGAGTCTCTGCTTAGACTATTTAACACGCTGAACTGGATCTGTATCTTCAACCTGTCCTGACGATGAACCACACTAGTTGGTTCGAAACGCGTCGACAATTGATCAATTATGTGATTTCGCCAAAAAAAAATTCTAAACAAATCAGATATTATTTAAGGCTTCATAAGACAAACCTACCTCAACCTACTCAAATATCATAGAAGGAATAGAGGAAATAAGAGAAAAAGGATTATGCTTTGGTTGTAACAGCAAATTATCAAAAGAGCATAAAAGTCAAGAAACAAAAATTCTCACCTTGGAAAATAATGATGAAGAGGAAATGGAGGCATATACACAAAGAAATGAGGAGGAATTTGTCAACTTAGAAAGGCATGAAATAGTGGAAAAAATTATGCACAGCATTGATTCAAATAGTTGTGAAATATTTGTTCATGTATTAGCAGGTTTGTCAATGCTTAAAACCCTTAAAATGTAGGTTACAATAAGAATCAAAAGGTCATAGTGCTTATTGACTCGAGTAGTACCCATAACTTCATTAATAAAATATTAGCATAACCCCTTAACTATTTTGTATATCTAGTGATGAATTTTGATGTTTTGGTTGTTAATGGAGGGAGTATTAATTGTGTGGGAATCTACAACATTACACTAAGTATGAGACAATATTATTTGGAAAGCCCAATGTATGCCATTCTCATTGGAGGTGTAGATATAGTTCAAGGGATTCAATGGTTGAGCACATTAGGTATAAATTCTATAAACTATAATGAGTTACTTATGAGACTTGAATTGGAATGAATTCAATATGAACCCAAAGGGTTAAAATATATACATTCTTAAGGTCTCGTAGAAAGGAAAAGCTCCTAAAAATGGGTAGCAAGGCAATCGTGACTAATATTTATTCTATGGACTTTAAGTAGGAATATGAAAAAATTCCAAAGGAATTAAAATTCACCTTGGAACAACATTATATGATCTACCAAGAAACTCCTAAAGGTCTACCTCCATTTAGAAATCATGAATATTAAATCAAAATAATACCTAGAAGTATTTCTACTAAAATGTCGTATAGATATCCTCATCGGAAAAAGGTGGAGATTAAGAAATAGCACAAGACATGCTATATTAAGGTATTTTCAACCTAGTAGGAGTTCACCTTTAGTTCCAATAGTGATAGTGGGCAAAAAAAAGGATAAGTTTTGGAGGATGTGTCTTGATTATAGAGATCTAAACAAAATCACCATTAAGGATAAATTCTCTATCCCAAATATTTATGAGTTATTAGATGAGCTTCATGGAGAGGGTTATTTTAAAAAGCTTGATCCCAAATCAATATACCACCAAATCATATTATGAAAAGAACACATTCCCAAAATAGCATTTAAACACACATAAAAAGCGCATTGGTTTCTTGGTCATGCCTTTTGGGTTAACTAATGCTCCTGCTTTTCAAATCCTCATGAACAATATTTTTCAACCTCATATTAGGAAATTTGTGTTGGTTTTATTTGATGAAACACTTATATAAAGAAAATCATGGGAAGACCACGTTAAAAATGTGGATAAAGTTCTACAAATTCTTTAGAAAATTCAACTATATGTACAAAGATCCAAATGTGCTAAGTGGGAAACAACAAAGTAGAATATATGGTTCATATTGTTCCAAAGGATGGAGTTAAGGTGGACCCTCAAAAGATCCAAGCTATTAAAAAATGGATCATTCCTAAAAAAATCAAGAGTCTTAGATGATCTCTGGGACTTACGAGATATTTATCAAAATTTTGTAAACAATTGTGCATGTATTGGAGGCTCACTCACATATTTCTTGAAGAAAAAATCATTTTTATGGGATGATGAGGCTATTTCGGAATTCTCTCTCTTAAAGGATGTCATGTCTTCTACACCAGTATTGGAAACATCAAATTTTGGTAAAACATTCATAGTAGAATGTGATGCATCAAGACAAGGAATTTGATCAATATTGGTACAAGAAGGGAGACCATTGGATTTTGAAACAATTCAAGGAAAAGATTTGTTGAAATCTACATATGAAATAGAAATGGAATCAATTTTACATACAATTAAAAAAAAAGTGACGATATCTCATTGGAAGGAACTTTGAAGTCAATATAAACCATGATAGCTTAAAGTACTTTTTGGAGAAAATATTTCCATCAGCAGAACAACAAAAATGGGTAGAAAAAAATCAAGGGTTTGTTTTCGAAATAAACTACAAAAGGGGGGAGGACAATGTAGTAGCAGATTCTCTTTGTAGAATAAAGGAATCCTTGAGATTATTTTCTATTACATCTTATATTCTTTTGTGGTTGGAAAGCTCGCCATGAAATACAACAATACTAAACAAAAAAAACAATGAAGGGATGAACCCTATGGAACATTGGTAGGGGAAGGGAGATATACTTTGGTAAAAGGGTAAAATATTCGTATTCCCTTAATTAAAGCTGAAGTAACAAATATTAACTGAGTGCATGACTCTCTAATGGAAATACATGCAAGATCCCTTAAAACATATCAAAGGATCAAAAAAAATGGAATGAATGAAGAAACATATTCAAAAAATTGTAAGAGAACATCAAGTTTGCCAAAAAAAAGAAAGGAGAGATTGTGAAATCTCTAGGGTTACTTAGACCATTACACATACCTAACCAAATATGGGAAGAGACATCATTGGACTTCATTACATGGTTACCAAAATCTAAAGGTGAGAATGTCATTTTTGTGGTCATTGATAGGCTCAAAAAATATGCACATTTTTGTGGATTTCAAGATACATAGATAGAAAGCCAACTGGAAAAATTGTTCATGAAGGAAATTCAAAAACTTCATGGATTTCCTAAATAGTAGTAAGTGATCGACATCCAAAATTAACAAGAAATTTTTGGAAATAATTATGGAAAATATGTATAACAACACTAGTATGAGTTTAGCATATCATCCACAAACAAATAGTCAAACAGAAATAGTTAACAAATGCTTAGAGGGTTATCTACGATGTTATTCCTCGAACAAGCAATCTTAATGGATGAAGTGGCTTCCTCTCACATAATGGTGGTATAATACTACCTATTATACATCTACTAAATATCCCTAATTAAGTCCATTTATGGATATCCAATTCCTAGTATCTCATACTTTTTGCATGATAAGTCCAAATTACAGGACATAAAGTCACATATGGAGAAGACTAAATAAACTTTGAAAATTATTAAGGAAAACCTTAAATGGCACAAAATAGGATGAATCAACAAGAAGATCGACATTGAAGTGAAAAACAATTTGAGGAGGGTAATTGGATATTTTGGGACTACAACCTTATAAGAAATATGCATTCAAGCAAAAGTAGTGTCAGAAATTAGCTCTTAAATTGTATGGACCGTAGAATATTATTCATAGGATTGCACAAGTGGTGTATGAGTTGGATTTTCCTTCTTCTATCATTCATAAGGATTTTTATGTATCTATCTAATAAAAGGTTTTAGGACAAACTATGCTAGTGCAAACTGAACTCCCATAATTAGATAAGGAAGGGAAGTTGATTCATGAACTAGGAAACGTTATAGATCAGCATCCTCTATTTCTTCAAAATAGAACCATTATGAAATACCTAATCAAGTGGAAAAATATGCCTCTAGAAGATGCTACATGGGAAGATTAGTAGTTCATGAAGAAACATTATCAATTACAAGTTTTGAGGGAAGAGATGGGATATGTTAAGGCCCTTGGGCCCCTATGTAATCCCTAATAAGAATTCATTATTATTTATTTGTTATATTAGTAGGTCAACCAGAACCTTTCATTGTACCCCTTCACTATGGATGGTCTCGAGTTGGTTATCCATGATCATTGAGATGGGTATCTAGTTACTACTTTCTTTTTATTTGCTTCACAATGTCAATCAATGTGACCACTCATGCTCTCTATGGTTCCACTACAACCTGCTCCATTCAAGATTACTAGCAACCCCAAATAGGACAACTATATAAGGGATTTGATGTATTTGACATCTATAAGCAATATATCATCATCAATTTGAAGGGATTCGAAATCAAGATCCCAAAATCCATTCGGTATCTAAAGCTATCTCAAGTCAGTATGCATGTTGGCACATTTGAAAAAAATTAGTAGGCCACAATCATGAAGTGCATTAATTACATTTTGGTATTAAAGCTCTGCAACATGATTTTTTGTGTGTTCTTTCTCTTTCTAATTAGTGTGATTCATGGTGACTAGATACTCAAAACCAAGATCAAGTTCCTACCACTTTTTTTTTTCAATTTTTTGAGCATGCACTTGACACGTGTAGTATATTTTCATATTACATGTGCACAAGGATTACTGCATGTGGTCATGTTGAATCTTGGCACATAAACGTAGAGACACATCTAAACGAGGCTCTATGATGTGCCAAAAAATTAGAAAATTAAGAAAATTAATCGATAGAATTGGCTACTAGGGCATAAGCAATAAGGAGTAGGGTGAGGAGCGCGAAGAGGGTTTACGATGTGAGGCAGTCATGGGTTTCGATGACGTGACCTCCGGCGGTTAACAGCAATGGCCGCTCCTTCGCCAAACCCTTTACCAGCTGATACCTATCCCAGTTTTCTCGTGACCACCACAACTGTTTACGGTTTCCCTCTCCCATCCTGGTTTACGAAACCCTCAGGCTATTTTTCTATGCTTGACTGTCGTTTTGCTGTCCTCGCCTAGCAGTTGTCATAATTCCCCCCAACAATTATGGATGACCTGGGAGAATTCCTGGACCCTTTGGAGGATGTGCCCTCGTGGTCCCCCACTAAAACCACATTTGTCAGTCTCTTTCCCTTCATGTCTGAACTGACTGATGAGGTTGAAGCCCTTCCTTCATTTACTAGACCTCTCATCTCGCCAATTACTATTCCTGATGCTGTGGCCTCTCCCCCTGCTCTCATCTCACAATCCAGCTTACCATGTTCGCGGGCTCACATAGCATCGTCGCTCAAACCTGTTAATCAAACCCTAGCCCCTGAAAACATTCTAACTCCTTCGGCGGTGACAGGTCACATTTCTCCCGACCCCCCTCAGGGATCGAAGACTGTGGTTTCAAGACATACTACAACGAGGTCCTCCTCGACAACAACACAGGGACATTTTACAAGCATTGGGCCCATCTCTGGAATTTTCGCTACCATCCCGCAGGAGGCGACAAAAAACCCTAGGGTTTCTTTGGACCATTCATTCCCTGGATCATCACAGAAGGCAACGGGCACTAGGGTTCCTGGACAACCGAGAAAGAAACGGGGCCCAAAGCTTCGTGCCTACACTATGCCTCTTAATATAGCTGAAGACATCAAACTATTAGACACCATGGATATTGTTGCGAAGGTCTTGGTCGGCTGGGTGCATGGTCGACACTACAGTGTAGCCAAGCTTCAGCAATGGGTTTCAGATGTATGGGGAGAAAATCTCAAGGAAATACCGAAGTTTCAGACCCTTGAAAAAGGGTGGTTCGCACTTCACTTTAGTAGCCTGGAGCACACCAACTGGGTACTCTCCATGGTTTAGCACTTAGAACTGGCACCAGTTCTCCTCCGTCATTGGACTCCCCTTTTCGACCCGGCAAGGGAAAGGGTGGACGCAGGGCCAATCTGGGTTCGTTTGCTTGGCCTTCCATTGCACTTCTGGACAGAGGATGTCTTCAGGCTCATCAGAAATGCTCTTGGTATCTATCTCACCTTTGATAACTCTTATCAGACCTTAGGGCAGTTAGCTTACGCGAGGATCTTGGTTCATTTGGACCTGCCTTAGGGTTTGCTGGAGTTCATTGATATCCGTTGGAGGAACCATACCAGAAGGCAATTGTTGGATTATGAGGGCGTCCCCTTTCGATGCCACCAATGCCATAAGGTAGGGCATCTTTTTAAGGATTGCCCTCTGCTGAAAAAGAAGAAAAATCATACTACTGAACAAGAGGCAACCTCCCAGCAGCATACTTACCAGGAAGCACTGCCCAGGAGACAGGTACCTTTGGCCACACTGGACCTGAACGCAACTGAGATTCCGGACAATCAGCAGAAGATTGTTGTAGTAGGGGCAGTGGCACCTCCATAGCCGAAGAAGCGAGGGCGACCACCGAATCGTTCGCAGCCTTCTCAGTCTCATCCACAGTCGCCATCTAAGGGCTTGTCCTCATCGGGTATGAATCCTTCCATTCCTCTCCCCACTTGCAACTCTTCTCATATTGATTATTATTTATCTAGCACTTTCTCTTCTCTACATGTGTTAAACCCTACAAGTGATCATATTGATCAGCATCTGTGTGCATCCCCCATAAAACTACACCTCTCACCTGCCTGATACCCTCCATCCCCATCTTCTCCCCTACACCCGGCCCAAATCCTTCTGATCCCACGCCGTCCACCACTCCTTCCATTCAAGCCCCCCCTTTTGGGAGATACATGACCTGCTCACAATCAAAAATACAAGCCCATGATCAATTCGGACTTGAAATCCTCCACACCCCCCCTCCCCCTAAAATTTTGAGGGGTCGACCCTCTTTACTTTCAAAGGCCCAAGGCACTGTTGAAGATGAAATTGCCTTAGGGGTCCAATCCACCATTCCAGGGATGCTTAGAGCAAGAGGTTCCCATCCCCCCCCCCCTCCTCCATGAATATCTTCTCCTACAATTGTAGAGGGCTGGCTAGGTCGGACGAGAAACTAGCCCTTCGTAGACTGTTAAAAATTGAACCGCTGGATATTATCTTTCTGCAAGAAAATCTAGGACCAATTCTTGATATTGCGCAGTCCCTTCAAAATATGCTCCATGGATGGATTTTTTTTGGTCTTGACGCCCATGGGAGGTCAAGTGGACTTGCATTGGGCTACAACTCCCACACCATCAAATTACATAATTGCTGGGGTGGGATGGGTCATCTTGGTGCAGACATCAGTTCGACTGAACTGGGGATACATTTACGGATCTTAAATGTTTATGGTCTGTGTCAAAACAGACCTACTTTTTGGTAGAACCTCCTAAGCTCTGATTCTTTGAAGACCGACCACCTGATCCTGGGTGGCAACCTAAATTTCTCCATTGGACATGCTGAATCCTGGGGTCACAGGGCTCAGAGAGATTCTCTTTCGGATTACTTTTTGACTGAATTGGAAGCCCATCATCTGATTGACATCCCCTCTGCCAAAACTCAAGCTACTTGGAGGAACAATAGGACGGGGGATGACAGTCTGGCCCGCAAACTTGACCGTTACCTTGTCAAAGAAAAGTTTTTGGACTTGGGATTACATATCAGACACTAGGTTGGTACTAGGGGGATATCTGACCACCTCCCCATTTACCTGGAAATTGTAGGAGGGCGAGCAAAACTTAAAGGTCCTTTTAAGTTCTTCTTGGTCTGGGTTAAGGATGACTCTTATAAAAAAAAAGATCTTTGATTTCTGGAGAGCAAATCCCCTTGGAAGAAGAGAAGACGGCACCAAAAGATTTATTCAAAATCTTACAGCCCTTAAGAAGATGTCAAAACTTTGGGCCCTTAATAAAAGAACACATGAGGATCAAACTCTTTGTAACATTGAAGCTGACATTGCCACTTTCGAGAACAATCTAGGAGGCGTCTACTCCTCAGAGGATCACAAGGACAGGATGGTTTCTCATTATGCAGAGAGAGCAAAAATTCTTAAGGAGAAGGAGGAAACCTGACGCCTGAGGAGCAGAGCCATCTGGATGATGGAAGGAGATGAAAACACCAAATTCTACCATAAATTTTCCAATGGAAGAAAGGCAATCAACACCATTTGGCAGCTTCAGAATGATAAGGGGCAGGCATTAAATACCTTCCCTCAACTTGCTAACCTGGCCTCCTCACACTTCAAGAAAGCTTACCAAGCCCCCCAGGATATAAATCTCACTGAAATCATTAGGGTGGCACAGCTCTTCCCCAGATATGTGGATCCCTGGGAAGAGGAAGAATTAACTAACTCTGGAGGAATTGGAACACACCTTAAAATGGTTCAAAAAGGACAAAAGTCCAGGGCCTGATGGTTGGTCGGTGGAATTCTATTTGGCTTTTTTCGACATCATTGGAGAAGATCTGCTCCAAATAATAGAGGTTTCGAAATGCAAAGGGTTTCTTGAAAATTCTATTACACCCACTTTCCTTGCACTCATTCCTAAGAAGGACAACCCGGATACCTTGGAGGATTTCCGCCCCATATCACTCTGCAATTGCATATATAATATTATTTCAAACAGGATGAAACCCATCCTCTCTAACCACATCTCACCAGAACAAATTTCTTTCCTATAAGACAGACAAATCCATGAAGTTGTTGGCACTACCCAGGAGGTAATCCATACACTAAACTCAATGTGTGGCAAAGGTATGATTTTGAAAGTTGATTTATCTAAAGCATTCAATAGAGTGAATTGGCTTTATATTAGAATGATGTTAACTCATCTAGGCTTCTCGTATTTATTCATTAAATGGATCATGAGTTGGATTACTAATATTCCCTTTAGTGTCTTGGTGAATGGAAGTGTTTCTCCCTTATTTACCTCCGGAAGGGAGCTGAGACAGGGATGTCCTCTTTCGCCATTACTCTTCCTGCTCGTTATGGAAGGTCTCAACAATCTCATTAAAGATGAGTATCATAGGGGCAGACTAAAAGGCATAAAGATTACAGAAGGTTGCACCCTAACACACCTTCTTTTTGTTGATGACATTCTGGTCTTTATCAATGGTAGTATTGGGGACATTAGCATCATCAAGGCTACTTTCACTCTCTTTCAAGTGGCTATAGGTATGACTGTAAATGACAGCAAGTCTACATTGACAACAGCTGAGTGTACTCCGCATGAGATATTTTTTTCTCTTTAGCACTTCCATTTCACCCAGTTGCAATTAGCAGAAGGCCTCAAATATCTGGGCTACAAGTTGAAGCCTCTAGGCTATAAAATTGCTCACTGGACTTGGCTCATCACCAAATTGGAGAAAAGACTAAACACATGGTACCTCAAATATCTTTCGCAGGCTGGAAGACTCACTGTCATCAAAAGCGTCCTAGAGGCCACCCCGGTATATTGGATGTCCTTGGCTTGGATTCCCAGGGGCATTCTCAACAGAATTCAAGCCATCTGTTGTAGGTTTCTTTGGAAAGGGAACAAATAGGGAAGGATCTTTGCTTGGGTCAGGTGGGAGGCTCTAAATCTTCCAAAAAAATGGGGCAGGTGGGGCCTTAAAAAACTTGAAGAGTTCTCTTTAGCTCTTGTTGCAAAACTTGGATGGAAATTAGCTGCAGCAGACAACCTTTAGACGAGGGTTACATATGCAAAATACATAGCTCCCCTACACATCATGGACTGGATTAGGAGAGCACATCAAAGTACCTCATGGGTCTCAATCATCTGGAAGGTGGTACTTAAAGCTTTGAGTCCGATCAGGGAAGGTATCACCTGGAGGATCCGATATGGCAACACAGTCTGAATTGGTCTTGATCCTTGGGTGGCTGTGGGGATATGCACCGATTACCCAGGGACCTCATTCTTCCAACAAAAAAATTTCACTTATATTTCTCATATTGCGGACCTGGAAAACTCCACTTTGCTTCATCAAGCTTGGAAATATGTAGAGCATTTAAATATTCCTCTTATTTGGTCACAGCAATGCGAGGAGTTCACACGAGCCCTTACGGACGCCCACTTCCGAATATTGGAAGGGGATGATGAAATTATTTGGGCTCTATCTAAAAATGGCAGATATTCCCCAAAGGAAGGTTATTTGGCTTTGGCAGCACCAAGGAGGCCTCCCCTACTGGTTGAATGGTGGAGACACCTTTGGAAATTGAGGGCACCC
This sequence comes from Pinus taeda, assembly GCA_000404065.3. Taxonomy (NCBI): domain Eukaryota; kingdom Viridiplantae; phylum Streptophyta; class Pinopsida; order Pinales; family Pinaceae; genus Pinus; species Pinus taeda. The sequence goes on along the minus strand of APFE031379516.1, from coordinate 160,109 downwards.
CCCATAACTAGACTTTTAATGTGGACCATTCTCCGAAACAAAATACCAAAAAGAGAAAATCTTCTCAAGCAATCACAGCATGGGCCCCACTAGTGTTGTCTCTGTAAACAGGCAATCGAGACAACTTCTCATCTTTTTTTAGAATGTACAGTGACTTGTTATCTGTGGAAACTGATTCTACAGCATATCAATCCCTCTGCTACATGGGCTGGGAATACTTTACTTTCTACTTGGAAAGTCTAGTATCAGACTTCCACGCCCCTAAAGAATCGTAACCTCCCACTCCTTACCTGTTGGACAATCTTGACAGCTAGGAATTGCAACATTTTTTAGGATTTGGTCCCAAATTGGTATGTCCTGGCAGCAAAAGTCATTGTTGATTACACTCTCATCCCGGGTGATCCTCCTCCCAGTATTCATCACAACCCATCTCATCATCAAATAAATTACAACAAACCGTGGGATTTTTTTAATGGTGCTGCCCAAGAACAAGGTTGTCGTGGGGGGGCTATTCTTCACCTATCCCAACCTCATTCTTTCAGCATGCTAATAGGTCTTCACAGATGCACAAACAACTCAGTCGAACTCCTTGCCACAAAACACACCATTCAATTTACATTGGAGAAACATTGCACAAATTTGCAACTTCATGGTGACTCTAAAATAATATGTGATTGGTTGAAAAAAAAACTAGATGCTCTACATATACATTATTGCACATCTTGGATGAGACTTTGAGATTGATCTCACATTTTGATTCTTTCACTTGCACACATATTTACAGGGAGCATAACGAAGCTGCCAACAGCGTTTCCAAAGAGGCTATGATCGGGGAGCTGGCCATCTGGATGATCAGAGAACAGGAAGGTGATTATTTCTTCCAATATTATCACAGACCTTTTATGAACTTGAATGTTTAATATTTATTATGGTTCTGGTACATGCATCTCTTTATTTTGATCAGGCATAAGCCTTTTTTGTATATATATACTGCCTCAGTATATGTTCATATAGTTACTTTATATGTCTCTCAGTTATGGTTTTATTGTTGTCCCCTGCGTGGATCAAAGGCAACTTTTTTGATATACATGATGTTGATCATGCACAGCATATGCATCAGCATCTACAACATGTAATTTCCTCTTTTATAATGAAATTATGATTTTTCCTGATGGGAAAAAAAATGGATAGAATTGATAGCTTAAGATAAAGATTTACCTAGAGATAATGGAAATGAAATCCTACACTGGAATGTCATAGAATCAACAAAACAACCTCAAGGGTAAAAAAATAATTTTGCTCCACATTACAAATTAGTAAGATAAAAAGTGAAAACAAATTGTTTTTACTCTAGTTTATAGCCTTTTAGTCATATTTGTTTGTGGTAAAGTCCTTTTTATTCATTTAATTGTTTATTTTGGTCCTTAGTTCAATATTTTCTTGAATCTAACCCTCAATTAATTTTTTTTTACTTTTGTAGTATAGTATTCAAGTCAAATGGTCAATTTTTCAAAAGTGTCAAGTTTTTGCGAATTTGAGATAAATGGATCTAATGACGCATATAGTGAGAGGTATCTTTCCCTACATGTTGTGTTATTAACCTTTATTTGCACCATTATATTGTAGGGTTGAATCCCACAAGTTTTTGTATTCGCCTCTCCATATTTGTTACTCACTATGAAAGGTTTGGTGGTGCCTATCATGGGTTGTCCAAGTTAGCACCTTGCTTGTCATTTTGGCACACATGTCTATTTTCTCATATAGGCTCAAGATCCTTATTAAACCCACCATGACAATGAATTAAGAAGTTGAATGATTATTCTTATCTATTTTATGACCATCTCGCTAATGGAATCTCATTACTTTTGTTGGATTTTCATTTGCATTACTTGTGGATGCTTGTGCCTTTTTGGCTAGTGTTCCACTACAATTTATTTCCTTCCAACTGTTAGAAAATCAAAAAGGAATAAATATTTTCTTATGTTGACAATTACTTGTGATATTCTTGTATTCTTATTAGCTTTCTTTATGTTCTTATTTTATCTTCTTCTCACCAAGCAATCATCAAATCAAAAGCATGAAGATCAATAACACCAAATATAGGCACTGAGCCAGGGAAAAACCCCTATGAAGGGGAAAATCTAGTCAAACTCTTCCACTAGTAGATTCAAAATCAAATTGAGACAATCAAAGATCATAGACTTAGACAAAGATCTTCCTTTTATCCACCAATTCATCCTTTCAAGATGAATAGACAAATTTTAACAGTCAACCCTAGTTAAACAGCGTCAATCATGCAACAACCTAGATTTCGGCCCTTCCAGCGTCAAAATTTCGGCCCTATTGCAAACCTGCAACTTCGCCCCTCTTGCAACAGTCTGAAAACTTGCACGTGTGGCAGAGGAGAGAGAATTTTGGCTTGATTTTTCTTGACAAGTGTGTCCTTCTTCTTCGCTGGGGTTTTCCCTTTCTTTCTTTCTCCTGCAACTATAGATCGAACTTGCTTGTATGAGTGTTAAAATGAGGTCGAGTAGCTGCCAATATATAATGTTTTTTGGCTCCTTTTGAGGTCAACTTGTAGAACTTAAGGTTGACTTGGTGGAGGAGGGTTATTTGACTTATTCTACATAAAAATAGTTTTCCTTTCTTGATATACAAAGCCCAAAAAGGGTCTATTAAGTGATGACAAAAACTAAGACCCAAGACATAAACCCTAGAAGCCTACAATGGAGGCTTTTGACCTAGAAACAAATAAACAAATCACGAAACCATGCTTAATAATAAATTTTCTTTTTATTTCTTTTGACAAGTACATTATGTCATGACTCAAATACAATTATGAAGACTGACACTAGTTAAATTCTTCAACACTCCCTCATAACTAGGGAGGTATTCATAATCATACATATATATACAGGTACAAGGATGAACTCAAAATGATATGTTCTACAAAGAGTCATAGCATATGCAATGTTGAAGATTAGACACTTGACCAAGATATCTAATCGGTTGGGACTAAGGTGTATTCCAAGCTTCTGGCACTATAGATACCATCAGACTTTAGCTCTAACACCAACCCACAGGGATCTAGGTATCATATCCAAGGTCGGAGCTCCACAAGAACAATGATACCCTCCCTACTTCGGGATCTAGACATCATCACAGGCCAGTCAAATGTTAAGTTTAGGTATGTTCTATGCTTAGAGCAATTTATTTCAATTTTCAAAGTTAGCTCAATATCTTTTTCAGATTAGCAATCACATCAGCATTAAAGTAAACTGCAGATAGAACATAAATATAAATCGCAGAAGACAAGCCAAGACAAGAGGACACAAGATGTGGTGCTAGCCAGGGTCAAACCCCAACGTGGGGAAACCCTTGATCAATTCTTCTTATATGTTCTTCAATAGTTCAGCAGAGAGAGAGAGAGAGAGATAGTACATTTACAACCAAAGTCAACACTTCGACTTTCAAGATAGGAGAATAGATCATCTCCACATGAGATCAGTTGAAGACATGTTGCTTCAACTGATTCTCCAAGGTGACTCCTTCACTTATCATTGTGTTGCATCTTGTCCACATGTTGTGTTGTACCTTAAGAAACTAATTTCCTGGTTGTAGAGAAATTGTGCTTAAGACATTAATGTTTGTAATTACTGTCACTTTATTGTTTGTTGTATTCTTAAATGAAGGACATGGAAAACTTGGTCTTTAACCCTTAATACATATATGACCGAAAAATCTTAGAATGCCATTTGTTGCTAGATATAAATGATGAATGAAGAAAGCTTGAAGGAGAAGTTAAAGATAATATGTTGCTTAACACAGAACCCACTATCTGTCACTTAGAAGAATTATGAAAATCAGAACTAAATCATAGATAATATGGTGCTTAACACAGAAACTACTATCTACGAACCTTCGAAAAGTTAAAGATAATATGTTGCCTTACATAGAAACTATTATCTATAACTTAGAAAGGAAGGTGAAAACTTCAAGTATAGGAGCGGTCTTTTAAGGAATTTTGACTTTATCTACATAAGCAAATAAAGACCTGCAGCTTCATTACTATACTTGAAAGAAAAAAACATAAGATGACACATGATGGAGAAGTTACAAAATTATACCCAACAATTCATGGAAACTTCTGATTCTTTCATAAATCAACAGTTATATCAGGAATACAGTGGCCTAGTCTCCGGGTTCTCCAAAATTCCAACCCCTTCTTTATAAATTTTCCTCCTTTTATACATTTGTGAAACAGTTACTGATCTCTGAAAATTTCAAAGTACTAAATTGTTTCCCTAACTATCTGAATTTAAAACTATTATAGGATTTTACAAAGGGGAAAAGACACCTCAAAGAACATGAAATAACAGAAACATAACTGAATTTAGAAGAGGATGATAATTGTTGGCTTGCTCTGTTACTCCGCTACCAAGTTCCTCTGTATATGCCTAAATAATGATTAATCCATTTTAGTCATGATAAACTGTGTTAGTCATGCGTAAATCTGGGCTTACATATGTATCGGGCGTTTGATTGGCCAAAATACAAAGGAAACCGTACCAATTGCCTTCTTCTTTGGGTTCGGCTCTAATATTGATTTTCCCTTTATACAACAAAATTAACGCAAACTTTTGGTTTACCGTGGAACTCAAAAAGAATTAAATATGTTGCATAAACCCATCGGTTCCGCCTTTTCAGTGCTCCGTTGACTTCCCATCGCAAATCACAATCGGCCCTTTCTAGTGGTGTATTAACCCAATCCTTTACAAACTACATGACTGCAAACCCACCAGAGTTATAAAAAGTGATATATAACAATATCGGGTTTGAAATCCCATTGCATATCACAATCGGCGAATGAACTAATCACATATGCATTTGGCGCTTTATGGACCCGCCAGAATCATAAAGCACGATATATATGCTTTCGGGTCTGGCTATCACAATCACTATCGACGAAACCAACATCTATAGCCCTATGGTGTGGCGAACCCATCGAGACTTTACAATATAATATATATATGTTCCAAGTCCGACTTTACCATCGCTTATTGCAATCGACGCTTTCAATTGTTATATTAATATAAACCTTTACAATCCATGATAGGACGAATGCGTCGAAAGAATTAAACATAATACATATGTAACATCAGGTCTAGCCTATCGCATATCATAATCGATGGAACTCAACCTATATATATAAGGCGATTTGTTATACTGCGGACCCGCCGAAACTTTAAAACATAATATATATGTGTTTCGGGTCCGGCCTGTTCAACGCTTATTTCTATTATAATCCTTTATAATAGAAATACATATAAAAATGTGTAAACATACCTTTTTCCGCCTTTTCCAAAGCCTTTGCACAGTTTTCAAGATACACCTTTATCGCAATCGGCGATCGTTGATTCTTGTGGTAATAGTATAACTGCCCGCTGCATCTTTGCGATTGCAATATATATATATATATATATATATATATATATATATAGAGAGAGAGAGAGAGAGAGAGATATTGGTTATGGCTCCATAAACCATTTATAATATGATTTAACTTGATCACATGGACCAATTCTTTTACACTTGTTTCTTTTGTGTTTTGATTCCGATATGCAATTTATTACATCTCCCTCTTGCCTTATCTTTTTAAAGATATTTTCAAGTGATTTTTGAATGAAACATGAATATTAAAGGCAGCAAAAAAACACATGTTACAACATGCTGCACCTCACCGTGCAGCACCATGTTGCACTCATCATCACAGTGTTGGACCTAATGACCATGCTAGGCACTTCATGCTACTGCTCCTGTCACTATGCTACTCCCATCACGGATCTGCACTCATCACTGGTTTTCATTTAATGACTACTATGCTTCTCTTCACTGTTGTCTCTAATACCATGTTGCATCCAACTGTTGCAACTAACCAAGTTGTCTAACATGTTGACCACACAAGCAGTCACATCAACCTTCAGCCCTTATCCTTGTGCAACCCTTAACACAATATGTTGTTGGCTATGGCTTGCGGCCTAGCCCAGCAGCAAGCAAGGTTATCATAAAGTACCCAGTTATTACCCTTGAAGAACAATGTCTACCAATCAGCCTTATTGTTGCACAGTGTGCCCAAAACAGATCTCAAATGTGTCACAATGTCACCTATAGCAATGTGAATTTAACGTTGATGAAATACTTCCTTTTGCTGCGGAATAAGACCACTTCTTCTTGTTGTGTCTTATGTCTTTGTATGCCGTTGATTAGGGCCTCTTCTATTGCGGCTAGTAGAGCTGTGTATAAGACCTTTTTCATGATGGCAAATAGGAGCTAGATGAGGGCTGCTAATTAGGTCTCTAGATTGACAGCGTAATACATCTTCCTTTCAGATCTCCTCACTGCTGCTAGGGCTTCCACTAGACAGCGTATAGAACTCTTCTCAATACAGTGACTAGATTCTCTTTAAGGATAGCGGTTTAAGAGCTACTCAGACATCAGATCAAGGTTATCTTTCGCTGCATTTTGAGGGTTACTTGTGACATCAAATCATGACCTGCGGTTAGGGTATTTAGGACAGCGTATGAGGGCTTATCCTTCAGTTGTGTGTAGGTTTATTTTTACTGTGGCTAGGGCTCCCTCTAGTACTCCTTAGATCTGTGTTGAATCTCCTTAGACTAGAGAGCCTCTTCTTGACAGCGTTGAGGGCTTATACTTTACTTCCTTCCTTGGTTGTGGCTAGGGCATGTATACCTGTAGCTAAGTCTCCTCCAATATTCCTCCTTTAGGGTTGCATAAAAGGCATCTTGACTAGCTGCATAGAACCCTTTCTTCACTGCGTTAAAATCTCCTCCATGATAGCGTTAGGATCTAGGGAATCCTTTAGGGAAGGGTGTCCTCTTTAGATTTCTACTCCCATCAAAACCCAAAGACAAGTGGAGAGAAAGAGATCACCAAGAGGATGTGTGTACAAATGACTTTCAAGGCACCTCTATTTACACTGAAATGTTGAGCACAAGTGGGGTTTATTTGGTTGTTGGCCAACCTTGACAAATTGTCCCACAACACAAATAAATTCATATCTCCATGAATACTTATCGGAATCGAATGATCTTTAGATCAATCCTACACCTCTCGATGAGAAGGATCCAAGAAAAATATCAGTTGTCATTAATAAGATGACCCACATGGAGTATGGCCCTCGTTTCCAATTTTAACAGATGTCCTCCCAAGCATCATATAGGCACGCATCCCAAGATGCTTCATTTCTTCCTATAAGCTAAATAAGATATATCCACCCTTCCAAGCATGCTTCTAAAATACAAACTTCTTATGGAGAGATCCTGTGCAATCACAACCCCAAATAGTAACAAACTTTCAATATGTGTGTGTGTGTGTGTGTTAGCACAAACCTATGGGGTCTTCTATCATTCGAATGTTTCTCAAGTTATCACAATATTCAAGATTATCTCTATGGAAGCTTCTTTCTTTAATTTCATCAGCAACACCAACCTCAGCCTCAGCACTTTCCAAAACATCCAATTCTTGTTCACATCTTCATCAATCACAACTTTCTTAATCACGAATACAACTCATGAACAACCATTTGTAGTGCTTCATCTATTCTCTAATCATGTCCTCTTTCTCAACTATGGATATATATGTGTTCCTTCATCCAAGCTCCCTCTCAACTTAGGGAGATGAACAATTTTATTCTTTCAGCTACATAGGCTCTTTCTTTTTGCATCATCAAAGTATTTTGTTTTTCCAAAACTTCATTCCCTCATATGGCAACAAAGTCATCTTTCAATCATCGATGTAGACTTTAATGTTATAAGGGTTTTTACAACTCCTTTCTATCATTCTCAACATTGTCACCAATTTATCAACAAGTATGAGGTAGGTAATCATCTTCAACATCTTGAAGATTATGTACCTGCAAATCTTATCAAGAAGTATACAACCAAGAAAAAAAAAAATCAAACTAGGGTTAGTATATTATTATAGAGAAAGCATCAAAACTTTAAGCAAGATCTTGAATTCTAAATTTAGATTACACTCTACTAGAGTTACATTTTCATGTTCTAATCCTTCAATAAACTTTTTCTAGGATTTTTGTCACAAACCCTAGATATCATAAAAAATAAATCTTAGACATTTATAACAAAATCAAGTTAGAATTCAATCATATCAAAATATTTTATATCTATGGTTTCATTATTATGCACTAGAATCTTATGACAATTTGTACTAGGGTTTTGTCGTAAATCCTAGATACAAACATTAAGACTTCAAAGTTAGATATTCAACAATTTTGACCAAGCTAGGATTTCAAGTATATGAAAGCGCATACACCTAAGGTTTCATTCTTAGGATTTTACATCAACTATTACAATGGTTTGTCATAGACCCTAATTCATTAAACCCTAAAAATATAGGTTTTCATTATATCGCAGCAACCCCTAAAAGGATAGGGTTTTACCATAACATTAACAAAACCATAAACATCAAGAGTGTAGGATTTTATCTTATGTTCTAAACTTATCAACAAACCCTAAGAAGGTTAAGGTTTCATTATTAATGTCAACATACCCTAAGCATCAAAAGGCTAGGGTTTTGAAGTGAACCCTGAAGGTTAGGATTTTACCAAAGTAAAAGATAGAATGTGTGATAAGGGTTGATTTAATCTAGAGATTAATCACCCTAACAAACCCTATACACAAAAGAGTTAGTAATACAAAGTAAATTTCAAAATTATCGTACCTTTTAATGAAGAAGACCTATTACAAATATTTTACTTTTATATATAGCTTGAGTTGCTTCTTTTACAAACCTTGTAGGGTTTTCTTTGCATTAAGCTTATTTAAGACTTTTTTTTTATGTCTCTTTCTGAATCTATCCATAATCCTTATGTATTTCTGCAAACTTTCCTACCAAGGAAAATACAAAGAAAGAATTATAAGTATGCAATACAAACAAAACTACATAAGAGGAAATCAATTATAAAAGAGAAAATAAAGAATAGGATACTTATCTTTTGTAAAATGGTGGAGGCCTCCTCTTAATCTTTCATCAATTCAATCTTTATGAGGGATGCCTACACTTAATAATTTATAACAAGACATATTAGGTCTATAAACTCTAGAAATCAAAACATAAAAGAAAACTTCACAAAACCTAAAACAATAGTCTAACTAAACAGATATGCAAGGGACAGTATCCATAAGAGACTTAATAATATAAGTCTTTGACTTTGGATTCTTCATCTTTGTTCTTACATGGAGCTTCATCTGCAACTATAGCATGTTCTCTCTCTCTCTCTCTCTCTCTCTCTCTCTTCGTCTTTTTAGGATTTCCACGACATTGATTCTGGTAGTGTCCCATCTTATGACAATGAGAACACTCTATTTTGGATTTGTCAATCTTCTTCTTTGATCCCTCAAACTTCTTATGTCATCTTTTGTCATCTTCATTGTTCTTAGTTCATTCTTGAGACTAGCTACTTGTCCAATGTTCTTGATGGTGAATATTTTGGAGAGAGCTTCATACATCCCTTTTACAATATCTATATTGGATATGTAGGGAATTAAGTTATTCTTAACTCCATCTACAATTAGATTCATGGACAAGATATTAGTTTCCTTGTATTTATTTGTTCTTGCATCATCTATAGGTTCATTAACCTTTCCAAGTACAAAGCCAACACTGTGTTTTGCGAGGATGAGATCTATCCTCTTCTTCCATGCTCTATAGTTGGTGCCTCCTTCTAGTTTATTTTCTGACTTCATTTAAGCTACCATAAATTTTCTAGATGTCGATTATTCCCTTTAATAAGCCTTCTTCGTATGATTTTGTCTTGAAACCTTTCCTTGATCCTTCCTTCTTTCAATAGATCTTCAAGATGCATTTTTTCTTCTCTTCCTTCACCTTAAGCTCTGATACCATGTTAGAAAATCAAAAAGGCAGAAATATTTTCTTATGTTGATAATTACTTGTGATATTCTTGTATTCTTATTAGTTTTCTTCATTTTCTTTTATCTTCTTCTCATCAAGCAATCTTCAAATCAAAAGCATGAAGATTAATAACACCAAATATAGGCGCTTAGCCAAGGCAAAAACCCTATGAAGGGGAAAAACTAGTCAAACTCTTCCACTAGTAGATTCAAAATCAAATTGAGACAATCCAAGACCTCAGACCTAGACATAGATCATCCTTTTATCCACCAAGTCAGCCTCTCAAGATGAATAGACAAACTTCAAGAGTCAACCCTAGTCAAACAACTTCAATCTTGCAACAACCTAGATTTTGACCCTTCCATCTTCAGAACATTGGCCCTACTATAGACCTACAAATTCAGCGCTCCTGCAAAAATATAGAAACTCACCCATGTGGCAAAGAAGAGAGAATTTCGACTTGCTTTTGCTTGATTAGTGTCTCCTTCTTCTCCACTAGGGTTTTCTCCTGTTAAACAGTAACACTATCTTATACACAACATTGATACAATGGCTCCATATGTTCTTTTAAGGTATGCTAAAAGTAAATCCACTTTGTATTTTCTCATGGCTATGATTTGTTTTGACATTAATCCACTAAGTATTTCATTGAATGTACTTCATGGATTTGTAATGTACTTGATTTTATTGTCATGATTATTTTCCACCTAAGCATGGGTATGCCCACCTCATGAAAGAGAGTCATCTAATACTTTGGTTTTTATTTGTTAGTACATCTTTGATCCATGGTGCATTGAACTCCTACATGGTTTCTAACAATCTCCTCTTGAATTTAGAATGTATTTCATATGTTGACGTCTCTTCTACATGCACTCATTAGGTGGCCTCTATTATAACAATATTTTATCCTCTTAACCAATTGAGTTGATTTATGGCTTTGTCATCTATCAAAACATTGATTTTTTAAGCCTCAAAGACAAATTTTGAAGTCTCTAGCTTTATGCGCACACCTTGTAGAAGTGAAATCCACATGTTCCAACAATCTTCTAGTTAACAACTTAAATGTGCCTTCAAAATGGCCCAAAAAACACGCAAAATGCAAAATGCACTGACCTTGAGCAAAGATCACAAAGATTGTACATTTGTGCAGCCATATTTCTAGCCCCAAGTAATGGCACTACATTCTAGCCGTATAAATAGGTGTTCGTAATCAAACGAAGAACAATGCCATTATGCTCAAAAAATTAGGTAGACCTTGTTGAGTTTCCTTTGCCCAAAATTCTCTCATCATGTAGGACTTGCTTTGGGTCTCCAAATTTGACCATGTTTTGTGTGAAGTTTATTAAACCAATGTGTCTCCTTCACCAAAGTAAAACTTTTGTACTTGATTGGGAGTTATCATGTGGCTAATAACCAAGGAAAGCATACCTGGGTGATGAAGACACTACAATCGGATTAGAATTATATTTTTATTGTACACCTTATGAATTACTAATCTTGATATCTCTTCTTCACCACCCCCTAAACAAGTTCCTTGTGTTTTTTAAATGCATGGTTTTTACGTTGGAGATGTGGAATTGAGTTGGGATTGATTACCTTGAAATTAATTAGTGTTTGATGTTTTGTTACATTGTTTATGTGAAATGCCAATTTGGATATGCATAAAATTTTGTTGATTGATTGTATACAAATGTAAAGGAGCTTTGGTGTTGGAATTCAATTAGTCAAAATGCTCATGAAAATAAAGTCTAATCAAAGATTACAAGGCACCTTTTCTCAATTTCCTTGCATTTCCATTAGAAGAATTAACTCTAAAGTAGAATGGATATCTATTGTTTGCCATGTCGATGACAACCCAACCCTCTCACCAAGGGTCATAAAGCTAGAATATCAAAAATTATTGATATAATTTGGGGTTTTATTGGAGTGCATCCAACTAGTTTAACCGATAATAAATGTAATCTATTGACCTAGTGATTTCCGGTGATTTGAAATCAACTCGGCACTGGGACCCAGGCCCTTCCCATTTCTTCCTGTCCGTGTTTCTCGTTGACAGTTTACTCACTCAGCGTGCATTAATGCATAGCATAGCCACAAGGCGGCTGTATATTAATGCACATCGACCTACACCCACCTTGCGGTCCAAGTCAAGCAGATAGACGGGAAGAAACACTGGGCCCAAGCCCGAGCCGGAGCCCAATCGCCGAAGCAATGTTAGATTACAGGAGATGGGAGAAAGGCTATGGCCTTGGAAGTCAAAATGGTAGAATACATAGAGTAAGCCATATTTACGCGCTTTCATGTTTATTAAACAAAATAACAAATAAATGCAATAAAGAGAGAAGAATAAAATCCCATAACATCAGATAGGCCATCAAACCAGGAGTTTCAGTATTGAACAGAGATGATTATTATTTTCCCATGAACTACAAAAATACCTTTCCAAACAGAATTTAAAGCATTTTACACATGATCATTGGGTAAAGACGTATAAAAACAAATATTTTTCATATTTTTCAAACTTGTGCTGATCTTCGGTAGAGCAATGATCAGTGTTCTATGCATTTCTTTTAAAGAGATTCAGAATAACAGTAAAAGAGATTCCAACGACAGTGATGCCTGTTCATGGATTCATTCCATAACGATGAATGCAAAATGAACCAAAAAGACGTAAATTTGTTAGTGTAATAGATAAAGCAAAGACTCGTATTGGCATTGACTATGAAAGGGAAATGACGCATATTTGCAAGTGCTTACTGAACAAAGCAAAATCTCATAAAGTATTGTCATGTCTTTTACTCCCACATCCCAATCACTTTCTGAAGGGTGAATGGCTTTTTCCATTAGCATAGTTGAAAGAGACCGCAAATTTTGCATTTTGCACTATCATTTAGTCAGATCTTATAAATATACTCATATATTTTCATATATTTTCATGTTTCAGTAACATTCAGATGCATGCATCTGATGATTGACATAATAAAAATCATTGTTAACATTACACACTATTTGACAGTAAGACAGCTTCGAAGTAGATCATAGCCCAAATTCACAACTTCAATAAGTGTTAAGAGGTCAAATCATTTAACCAGTAAAAAGATCTCGAAGCCTCTGGTGGGAAATAAAGTGATGCCAGCTAACGCCAGCGAGCATTATTTCATAAATACAAATATTGTTTAACAACCATAAATATACATAATATAAACTTTATAAACTATAGAACCACTGTCCTATGTTAAATGTGATCTTAATATCCATTTACCATCAGGATTGCAATGCATTTCAACCTTGTGCTCTTCAACTTTACTTCCCCTCTTAGTCTTCAAATGTAAATCCACCTTGGAAGAAGCATCAACTATCTGAAAGACAACCATAGCAGCACCGGCCGTTAAACCAAAGTAAAGGAGAAATCTGAGTAAACCCCAGAGAAAGCATAAACAGTAGAGCAGGGGACCAACCTCAGCCTTTGCTGAAAGGACCTCCTGCAGTTCATAAGTTGCTATAGAGTTGGACCTTTGTTGTATGTTCTTCACAGCATGTTGGGCTGCTTCTTGAACAACAGGGTCATGCACTGGGACTGTGCGCCAGCCTAACCCTTCGGCATGCACTGGTTTACAGAAACCAGAACCCTATTGGCATCAGCCATAAGCCTAAACTCTTAAAAAGCAAGGTGCACTCCTATACACTCTAAACTTGCACGCAGGACCAAATCCAAGGAGAACCCCAGCCATGATATGAATTTCAGGGAACACAAATACTACCAGCATTTCCAATTGCTTCATGCAATGAAATCTGGAAGGGTTAACCTGAGTTTTTGGCTACAAATCAATAATGAATTTGTATAGGGAATGCCTTATTTATCATTTCTCCGATAGCTTGAACAAAGCAGAATATCTCAGAACAGGATAACAGATATTGAGCTCAAATAAGCCAAAGGTGACCTACTTACAGTTATTCTACTTACAGTTATTTATAAAGAATAACTGGAGCTCTATAATTGCATTCAAATTTCTAGGAATAAATTTGACTTAGCAGCACAACCAATGATGTTACAGAATGGCATAATACACCACACACATTCATAAGCATTACGAAGATAATATTTACTTTAACCTATATGATACAAGCAAATTAAGAGAATTGGCAGATCCTAATGTGATAAAACTTATTCCAACCCATTCATTTTGATTTTTCTGCGAAAAACAAAAGACATAAATCATGCACACGATCCAAGGGGCTTGCCACATGAGAAGATATGTCGGAGGGGCTTTCTCAAGTCCCATAACTTTGTTTCTGTTAGTGTAAAAGCGGAAATTTAGGAGCACTTAACAGGCCCAGCTGAGAAATAAGTAAATAGGTGTGACATTAAGGTAAATAGGTGTGACCTTAAAATCCAATATGGGGAACCATATGTGGGTGGATTCTAAAGCTAAAATTATGACCTTAAAATCCAATATGGGGAACCATATGTGGGTGGATTCTAAAGCTAAAATTATGACCTTAAAATCCAATATGGGGAACCATATTTGGGTGGATTCTAATGCTAAAATTATGGACAAGGATAGTTCGCTAAAATGGGGAAACGTGTTTGGGCGGGTAGTAAAGCTATTATTAAGTGAAACATGTTTGGGTGGTGGGTAGTAAAGCTATTATTAAGTGAAACATATGTTTGGGTGGGTAGCCAAGCTAATATTATGTGGACAAGGATAGTTTGGGAAGACATGTTTGGTCGGGTGGTAAAGCTAATATCATATTAATATAATATATTATAGATATGGATAGTTTTGAGTAGAGTAAAGATAAGTATGTTTGGCTGGGTAGCAAAGCTAATATTATGTGGACAAACTATTAATATATTATAGATATGGATAGTTTTGAGTAGAGTAAAGATAAGTATGTTTGGCTGGGTAGCAAAGCTAATATTATGTGGACAAGAATAGTTTGGGAATACATGTTTGGTCGAGTGGTAAAGCTGCTAATATCATATTATATATGATATATGGATAGCTTTTGAGTAAAGATAAATAAATAAAGTTAATATCTTATACGTGAGATAAATAAAGTTAATATCTTATACATGAGATAAATAAAGTTAATATCTTATACGTGAGATAAATAAAGTTAATATCTTATAAGTGTGTATACCATTTTGGGTAAAACATAAATAAAAAATAATAAAAATGAATATATTGAAAAATAAAAATATGTTAAAAAATAAAATAAAAATTCACATAATCGAAACAAATAAGCAGGCCCATTGGTGAAGTAGAATTAAAGGACAAAATTTCCAAAAACCAGTTGCCTTTCAGGCTCTTAAGGTTTTTAATATATTAAAGACCTGCTCAAAGATGTACTAAAAGTGAAATATATTGAAAAATAAAAATATGTTAAAAAATAAAATAAAAATTCACATAATCGAAACAAATAAGCAGGCCCATTGGTGAAGTAGAATTAAAGGACAAAATTTCCAAAAACCAGTTGCCTTTCAGGCTCTTAAGGTTTTTAATATATTAAAGACCTGCCCTAAGATGTACTGAAGAATTAAACACTAAGATATACTAAAGAATTAAAGACTAAGATTAAGATGTATTGAAGAATTAATAAATTAAATATTTTAAAATCTAAGTTGAGGTTGTGATTGAAATGGATTTATTGTGGTAAAAATAGAAAGATGGACTGAAATTCAGATTAGTAAAATTACATATTTTGATATAAAATTTGAAAAAACAAAAAAACTTTTATAAAGATTCCTGATAACTTAAAAGTCAACAATATGTAGAGGATCACATGTCCTAACACAACATTTAACAACCAAAGAAAAAACCAGAACAGTAGAAAAGAGTTTCTTAGAATTCGAAGATGAACAGAATAACATGTCCTAACATAAAGATCTGAAAAAAACAAAAAACGGAGAGAACCACAGAAGAGTGTTTCATATAAATCGAAAACAGGGAGATGGCAGTGGAAGAGCCAGAGATAACCTGGCCACCACTAGAAACAGCACGACTACCCTCCATGTAGCATAGAATCTAACAAAATTAAAGAATCCAACCCCATCCTCACAGTGAGGAGAACTAGAAATACCCTTGATTAGGTTATTACAACCACCTAGCAGATTCGGGAGAGGTAGTGTTATTCTTTTCAAAGAAACCCCATAAAATCATCAAAACCAAGCAATCAATCCTAAAGGAAACTGTATTGGGCAAAAGCCCTACCCTTCTAATCCCATCAAATTTGAGTTTACAATTAGAGCATTAGAAATACCTTGCTTGACCCCAAGGTCAGCGCTGGAAATAGAGGCTTGCTCCACAGGCTTAAATTCCTGCAAACGCTTGAAATTCTCCCAGGGTTTGACCCACACCTTGGCTGTGTACAGCTTGGGCTTATCGCCCTCCTCGGCCTCTATGGTCAGATGATACATAGTCCCCGCTACAACTTGCTCCTTTGCCGCCACCACTCGACGAAACGATATATCGCCATTCTGCAGACACAAACAGAGAGAGTAAATCAGATTTACAGATCGAATCTCCCAAAACCGAAATTAACGGATGAAATCTCGGAAAAAAAAAAGAGCAAGTAACAGTGGAAATGATCATTCATATACCTGCTGCTTGTTGTGTTCATCAACGGCAAAGCGCCCAAGATCGAGCGTCTCTATTGAGTTCTGAAAATCTTTCACATCGCGTAAACCTCCGAGAGTTCCCATGGCCGCTACCCCCCGGCTCCTACTGATACCAATTGCAATCAAACACAACACAAATACACCGAAAACGATTGTCTGCCTTCCGCTCTGCATCCTTCTGCCCTCTGCTTCCTCCACGTATTTATGGATTCAATCTGTTGTATGCCGCAGGGAAATAGTCTCATAATAAGGGAGGGTTGCGTGGAAAGTGGTGGATCACCACGTCAGCAGGGGCTGCCCTGCTTGCGTGCAAATTAAGCAACGAATCAACGCTGCGGCGGTGGGTTAAGCTTCCAACATCTAACGGCCCTCCTGCGTTCGACATTATCCACAGGAAACGAAGCTCGCCGATTGAAGTTTGACCACCCCGTGTCCACAGTATTGAACCGATGGGCACTGATAGGTAGTGTAGCGGTTTAATTTTGTTTCAGGCGATCAAACACTACTTTGCGGGGAGAATTAAATGCCAGGGAGTCGTATGCAGAGAATTGAAAAAAAAAAATAATAATAATTATTATTATTATTATTGTAATTGTGATGTTAATTATTGATTATTTTTTATTTTATAGTAATGGGGTTATTTCAGTTACTTCAGTGGAATATTTATTTTTTTTAAGTTAGTCTTCTTTAAGTGGAATATCTATTTTTAAATTTTAATAGTAATGGGTTATTTCAGTTACTTCAGGGGAATATCTATTTTTTTTAAGTTAGTCTTCTTTAAGTGGAATATCTATTTTTTTTATTTAGTCTCTTTTCAAATTTAACGAAACAGGTTAAGGGTCAAAAATTTTTTGTCTTTTAGTGATCATTAGCAGATTATTTCAGGTGGTGTGGTTTTCCTTGAATAAGGGTGATGAGTGAGCACGGATAGTACCTAGAGATGGTTGTCCTCATTGTTGGTTTGACAACTAAGTTGTGATAGGTTTTCCTACCTTATTAAAAAACAAATCTATCATTTTTCTATCCAAGTCAAATCATTACTATTACTTATATGATGAGCTATAATACCATGATAAATATTATTGTAATGGCTTCGTGCTTATGAATATTGTTGGTCTTTGTCTAAACATATGTTAGATTTTGGAGTTTTTGTGGGAATTTGGTTCTTTAAAATGGGTTTTTGAGTGCATATATGGATTTAGTACCCTAAAAAACCTCGGAACACTTAGATTGTGGAGAATTTACAACTCAAACTCTTGATTCCAAAAAATAACTACCAAAATTAAAACAAATTAAATAGAAAAAATGTCAAAAACACCCTTGGAAAAACAAAACAAATAAACTATAACATATTGTTGTGTCCATTCAGACTCTTGTGAAAAAAGTTGATTTCATTCCTATATTTGAATATTTAATAACAAAATATAAAAATGCTGTTAATTTTATTTAATTAAAAAAAAAATTACATAAATTGTAATTTAAAAGTTATAAAAATATATTTAATATAAATTTATTACTTTTTAATTTAAAAAATAAATTTAATAAAAAAACAATATTTAAATATGACGGTGATTAACATTTTCCAAGTTGCTTTAATTTGAAGCTATCCATAAACAGCGAGGTCCCACAAGGAGTAATTGTTTTTACCTTTTTGGTTAAAAAGAGGCGAATCAATTATTAGAATGTTTATTCCAATAATTTGTTTCCTGTAAGGTAAGGTTAAGTTGGGATGGAAATCTCATGGAGCTAGATGTGAATGAGCTCCTTTTCTCGGAGGATCTCTTTGGATTTTCTATTTGGAAAAAGTTATGGTTGAACAATGTTAATTTTTAAGGTTAATAATTTGCGTTGGCTCCTCGCTCATAAAAATATTTTGATTTCAAAAAATCTGAAAAAAAAAAAGTATCCCAGGCTTGTCGAAGTGTTCTTTATGTAACCAGCGATTTAAATCGATTTCCTATATGTTTTTGTGTGGTTCCTTCACGTCTTAGGTATGGTTTTATGCTCTCAACACTCATTTTTTTTCAGCTAAATATGCCCTTTGACATCTTGATCCTCTTTTCTAGCTAGTATAGAGAGTACTCTTATTTAAATGGATCTGATCCTCTCTCCTCAGATATATTTGCTAGCAAATTTGTCTGACCCGTAATAGTGTCATCTTTTAAAATGCAGTTTCTTCTTATCTTTAAAAATGCAGCCTCCTCTCCTAGAATTACAGCTAGGAAAGTCATCTATCTATCTTTGTTTGGAATATAACATAGCATCTATCTTTGTCTTGAATACAACATAGCTAAATTGAAGGATTGGGACCCTAATTTAGATTACCCTGAAAGTCTTTCAATGGATAGTGTTGTAACTTTTTTTTAGACATAAATTTTTTTTATAAAGGAAGTTTTAAAAAAAAATGAGGTTTATATGATCCACTTTGTAAGAATTGGGCATATTTTTTATAAATGTAGCACGCTAAATTATATATTTCATAAATAAATGTAAATTACTTTTAAATTTCCAGCAATAAAAGGCGTGTTGTAACTTTCGTGCTTGTTTCAATGTCCAAGATTTTATCCGCTGCAATCAAGAGATCACAAGCCTGTGCGGAACACCCCCTCCCCCCACACTCCTGATGTTTAACGAAGGAGGGGGGCATCTATGGTCCATGGTTTTCGTAAACCATGGAAACTTATGTGGAGGGCACTCGTGCATTGTGCAACCCCATCCCCCCTGCCCTCCCCTGCAAACCACCTTCTCACTAACCATTACTCCCACCAATTTTGTCCCTCTGTTATCGCTCCACCAAAATAGTCTTTATTATTTCTTCGACTACTTATCAATTCATAACCGCCAAATATTGCAAACCACCTTCTCACTAACCATTACTCCCACCAATTTTGTCCCTCTGCTATCTGCTCCGCCAAAATAGTCTTTGTTATTTCTTTGACTACTTATCAATTCATAACCGCCAAATATTGCAAACCACCTTCACAGTAACCATTACTCCCACCAATTTTGTCCCTCTGCTATCTACTCCGCCAAAATAGTCTTTATTATTTCTTCGACTACTTATCGACTCATAACCGCCAAATATTGCAATTAATCCCCACAAACATTCAAAAATCTTGTTAAATGCTCCAATCATTAACATTGTCAACGGGTATTCGAATTTTCTTTAAAAATCGAGTTTGCCCAAATTGTTCGATCATTTCCTCAGATTTGCAATGCTCGTAGAACGACTGAGCAGCAGAAGAACTTCCAAGTCCACGTGGGTGTTTCTCCCACCTTCTTCAATCTTACCTAGTATTCCAATTTTCATGCTTTCTATTCAATCTCAAAATGAGTACTTCTAAAGGAAAAAGTGAGTCACAGATTGAAAACCCCATGCTTCCTCTAGTCCCGAATTTGGATGAACTATCTTTGGTAGACTTAGATTTCAAAATCGAAGAAACCAAGTGTGAATTTAATTTGTATGAATTGCATAATTATGCTTTTCAAAAGTTTGAAGATATTGGTGATGAGTTTAACTTTTGGGAATCCATGTCACCTTAATTTGTTTTTCGTCAGACTCATCATTTTCCTGAATTTGTCCCCAGGTGCAAAAGCAAATATTTACCCAATCAAAGAGCAATAGTAGCCAAAAATGGTGAGATTTTGTTCTATATAACACCATAATCCATTCTTCGAGCTTTGCAAATCAATCCTCCAAATTCCCGGCATTCCTTTTTAGTCAACTCATTAATGGAGATTTATCAAAAGCTTACATTTCAAGAGATAGCCCATAGTTTTGAGTCATTTTTACCAAAAGGATCTGAATTGTCATATCATAAACCACCTTATTCCTCAGCCATGTTTCCTTAAATGTCCACACAAATAATTTTCATGGTTTGTTGTCTTTTTGTCTATCAAAGTGATGAATGGATTAATGAGGTCATTCTAGAATTCATGTTTGCCTTTTCATCTGGGAAAAAAACCTTCTGGCTTATTCAATGTTAGTCAGTTTATCTCTCATAATATTCATGAGCAGTTCTTTAAATTCAATGCAAAAAGAGCCTTCAAACATTAGTATGTGTTAGTTTACTTATTCTTATACCATCAATCTATGAGGTTTAAGATGCCACTACAGAAGTTGGATTCACAGGAGAGACCACAATTTGTTATTCAATGGACCTCATTAGTCAGAAAGAATTCAGAGGAGTATTCATTCAGTGATTTTGTTAACCAACTTCTGTATTTATCACTATGTCTTCTTAGTAGTGAGGTAATCCCAAGGATTTCAATTGAAATTAAAAGAATTTTATATTTAAGTGAGCAAACAAAGATATGAGATTGGTATTTATATCAGAGCTTCACAAAGTTTAGGATTTATGGTTGTGAATTGTCACCTTATAAGCTACCAATATTTCTTCCAGTGAGGATTTTTTCTTTGGAGTTCATAAGGCGAAGCCTGAATGTAGATGAAGTTCATTTTTTTGTCCAGGAAAGAGAAATATTAGTTTAAATTTTTGGCTCAAATTGGCCCCTTCATAGCAAATACCAGAGCAGCGGATAAAGAAGCAAAAAAATTGTTACTCAAATGAAATTTAAAATGATTTTTAGCTAGCCTTATGATCCTTTGGGAATAGTTTCATCTATCAGACTTGAGCAGAAGTTAGCTCCTTGTATTCATTTTTCAAAATCAAAGATTAAACAATATGCTAATTGTGAGGTTTGGGAGGAAAACACTTTACAAGAAGTTGAAGAATAGATGTCAAGTCAGACGGCATTGGAAACCCCTCATCCAAAAGAAAAGGAGTTGAAAAGAATAAGTGAAAGAATTTCTCCTGACATTCCATGGTCTAATTCAATAGAGTTTAGAGTTTTCAATAGATGAAAGACTAAGGAAACAAAAGAAGAATCATTTGAAGTCGGGAATACAGAGGCCTCATCTACAGTGATGGTGTCAAGTGAGCCTGTGTTTACTCTACAACAAATTGAAGAAAGAACAACTGATGTATCAACTTCTCCTTCTTCTAGTAGTCAAAACATTTTTGCTAAAGTCAAAGAAATGAAGAAAAATAATGAACTTCTAAAGTCTGCTACATGTACTCAATTTTGGAAACAAACTTCCTCTACCCAAAACATATTGTTATTTGCACTAGATCCTGATAGTAGACAGTTTCAATTGGCATTTCTTGAGCCAAAGGTTCTAGCCCCAAACACTGCAGAGGAATACAAAACTTCTTTGTTTATTTTCATACTAAACTAATTCACCCTATAGAATCTATAGATCTATATAAGTAAGCGGGCTAAATTATCTACTCTTCTCTAACCAGTTTTGCTATGGTTGTTTCAAAATTACAAGCTTTTCTGAATAACAATCATTCTCAACTGAATTTAGAAAAGATGTCATCGTTGGAAAAAGATATGAGGATAAAAACTTTAGAAGATATTTTTATCAAATTAGGACTAGATCTTAACGATGTTGATGCAACTCAGAAGATCATAAAAAATAGAAATGCATATATTCAAGAATTGCACAAGAAATTAAAATTACCAACAACTGAGCATCCTCAAGCTCAGGAAGTGGGAGAAATTGAGAAAGAAAAGGAAAATATGTTGCTTATGATTGTGGAGCAGAATCTACAAATACAGAAAATGGAAGCAGAGATAGAAAAGCTAGTGAAAGAGAAAGAACAAAATGTTAGTGTAGGAGTTTCAACAGTGGAGACAGGATCAACAAGTCATGATTTGACAGAACAATTATCCAAAGCAATGGTTGATTTATCTTTGAGAAATGTAGAAATTGAAATTTGAAAGCATCATTGCAAAAGGCAAAGGAAAACAAATAAAAGCAGACAATGCATACATTTCAGAGGTACAAAAGAATTTCAATCTTACAAAGTAGCTTGAAAAATATTTCGATGAATCAGTTAGTGCATAGAATTTATCAGAAGTTAAAGAGTGGGTTTGGATAGACATAAATTCTGCAATTTCAAATTTGGGGTCTTCCACAGAGATCATTTGTTAACAAGGGAAATTATTGGAGAAAGCTAAAGCAATCATTGAAGGTAGCAAAGAAGAGTTGGACAATAGACCTAGAGAAGTAACCAGAATCATCAAAGTCCTAAATTCAAAATCCAAGGAGGAGCTAGAAGAAATGGGAATTTGAAGATAGGACAGATGCAGTCCTTAAAATGAAAAAAGTATTGACTATGAGTAATTTAGTGCCGCAGGTCGAGAACAAATGTGAAAATTTAGAAGTTTAGATAAAGAGATTTCATAAAAGTTCTTTGTTCTTCATCAGAAAGGACTCCCATCATTAAGGGATTCTAATGGTCAATTAATTCATCAGGAAGACTATCAACAAAGCCTTCATGATATAGCAACAGATAAATCAAAATTTGCTAAAGTTAAAGGAATTATTAGTGGTAAAAGTTTTCTTCAAGGTATAGTTGATGATTTGTTTATTTCACATGAAATTCATCATATTTTTGTTAGTAAACCGACTTTTGAAAACTATACCGAGTTAGATGAGGCCTACAGAAAGGTAATAAATTTTCCATGCCCAGATGATGATCAATGGTATAAGTTCGTTGAACTTATCAGTTGAACACGAAACAAATTTCCATGCAATATTTCGGCAAGGCACAGAATCAAAAGGATGCAAATTTAAAGTTAGCGGTTGGAAACAAGATCATAGAATAGTGTGCAGAGTTAGAAAATTAGTTCGAAGACCTCTATTTTGAGTTATTTTTATTAAGATTGTCTAAATTATATTGGATAAACATTTTTTTTCATGGAAAAGTTGTAATAGGTTAGAGATACTTGAAGGATATTTTTGGAGTGATATTGTTGTAATATTTTCATCTTGAAGATAATCAAAGGATTCTTGTTTCCTTTTATGCAACATTTGTGTACCTGTGAGTGTTTTCTAGTGATTTCCATAATCTATTTCTACATATTTTTTAGATGGTGTAGGACATTGTGAAGGGAAAGATTGAATATCAATATCCCCGGCATCCCTAGTGTAAGGTTATTTTCTATATTGTGTTTTAATTAAACAATTTCTTTAATAAGATACTCAAATTAGTAGTTATTGTTTCTATGTTATACTTAAACATATTTTGTTTACTATAGAGCTACATCTGTACATTTCCTCTCAACTCAGATGATTAGATGTTTGGGAAAGATATTTAGCCTTTTAAGTTATTCTTCATTCTTCCTTCAAAGAACTTATAAAGATTGTATGTTGTCATAATGGAACATAGACACTTTGATTAATCTAAAGGATTAAGAATTATAGGCATAGGGAAGTATGTGCATCTTTGGATCATTCATTTCAATCATTATCCCTCACAATTGATGCTTTGGCACAGTTCTTTTGTCGAGGATTGTTTATAGAGATACAACATCAAATAGGCGTCATTGTCGAGGAATGAATTTTGAAGCAATTTTCCCTAGGACAACGACTCAACTTTCCTCTTAATGGTGAATAAGAGGCTAGTAGGTTGAAATCTTTCACTTGGCGACTTCATAGTTTTAAAACCTAGCTTTGCGCAAGCATACTAGATATCATTCTGATCCTTAGCTACTTGCACCATTATTAGATCTAGAGAGACTTGTATGAATTACTTCCCTTAGACGTAGAATTGAAGCTTCTTCTTCTACTTCATTTCCACCAGAATCATTTTCACAGCATGAACAACTAGAACAAATCCCTATACCTTCTTATTTGTCTGATCTACCTCCTAAATTTTTAGAACTTCATTCTAAAGGAATGGATCTACAAACTGCTCTATTGGTTCATCAACTTAAGTCTTTTGAACTTCTTTTGTCCCTTTCAAAATCTTCTAATACAAAAGTGGAACTTGAATTTTAGTTACCTGTACTCAAACCTGGAGATTTTATATCCTCTGTTATTCATACCCACCCTTGTACTTCTGATCAAATTGAAGAGGAGTTCAAAGTTTATACAAATACCTTAGTATCTGAAGACAAATAAACAATTGTTCCTAGAGTCAAGAAGTTAAGTATTCATCCTCAGTTTCCCAAAAATCCTGTAATCTTAAAACAACCATACCTTAATAAGCCTTCATCCCCTAAACAATCAAGTTCTCAGCCAATCATGGTTGGTGTAGGACCAATTGTGGCTGCTAGATATGCAACATTAATATTTCCACCACCATATCAACTTCATGATTTCCCTGGTGAATATCTAAAGTACTTACCTAGATACAATGGGGAAACAATGTCAAATGCAAAAGATCATTTATCTGCATTTTTGGATTTTGCAAACAATTTGAATATAGAACATGAAGATGTATATATGAGGTTGTTTGTACAATCATTGGAAGGAAATGTTAGAGTTTGGTTCAGGTACTTTCAAGAAAATTATGTTCGTTCATGGGCAGAGTTAACCAATATTTTCATAAATCAATGGGGAATAAAAAAGGATCTTGTTTATTATTTAACTGAGTTAAAGGATCTCAAAATAAATCCTAATGAAAACATACCAGATTTCTTTTTTTCCTCTGGAAAAATCACTGTATATTTCATTAATAAGTCGATAATTACATATAGAGTCTGTTATATTCAGAGTATCTTCAAAAATCAGTTTGTTGCATTACCACGCAGGGTATGTTATCAGTTCACTACATTTAGCTGTTCATTTCTATATAAATACCAAAAATTTACATTATATCTCTATAGAGTGCTGTCATCAAATAAGTCTAAAGAGCTATTTGCTGATCCAGGGTTGGGTATCCTGGATCTATATATGGCCGGTGGTAAAATTTTTGCTCCTGCTGATCAGTGATCTCTGTGATCTCCCATAATCCTCTGTCCATCAACGATGCCTCCTTGGAAAGTTTGTCGGCACCCTTATTGTGTTCCCTGTATATATGAGAGATAGTAATATGATTAAAAGCTGCTTTGAGGTGGAGTGCTTCTTGTAAAATAGTGCTGAGAGAGTGTGTGTGACAAGTAGCAGTGCCATTTATCCAATTAATAATAATATGAGAGTCTCCAAATATATTGATGCTGCTGCAATGGGGCCTCAATGCAAAGTGTAGAAGGTGGCGAAGAGTGATCAGTTCGGCGTAGTTGTTAGTACCAACCCCCAGGCCAGCCTTGATTTCAAGATGGTGATTTTCTGTTACATGGAGGATGCATCCTCCTCCACAGCTCTGCTGATTTGCAGCACCGTCAAAGTATGCCCACGGCATGCTAGTGTCGATGGGAGGATGCGGAGCAGGATGTCGAATAGACGGAGGGGGAGGGTCGGGCAGTTCCTGCAGGGCTGCAATAATACTGGCTTCGAGCAAAGTCCATTGAATAGGCTTATCATCAAAAATGGCGCTGTTCTGAGATCTCCATATTGCCCAGTTTACTATTATTGGAAGGTTAATCAGTTTCGTCCCCCTGTTTTTCTTTTCCCAATCAATCCATGCGCTAATTATATTCGGTCCCTCCCAATCTCCTGCGAATTTTGTGTGTGCCTTAAGATTTCACCACAATTCTATGGTAGCACGACATCTCAGAAATGTATGTTCTATCGATTCCGATTCTTCCTTGCATAGCACACATTTGGAGGGTCCGTGAATAGCTCTTTTCATGAGCTGATCACTAGTGGGAACTTTGTTCCTGAATATACACCAACAGAATAATTTTGATCGAGGGGAGGCGGCATATTTCCATATGTTCTGCCACCAGGTTGCAAGTGCTTCAGGCTTTCGGTGCTCAATGAGGTATAGATAGCCCTCCTTGGGAGTATATACCCCGTGGTCAGCTCGGTGCCAAATGAGTTCATCCGGGGCTTCTGATATGCGAATGTGCGCTTCCACTAGTGCTTCTCTGTATTCATCCCAGACAGTTTTCCATCTTCTCGGGATATTTAATAGGATTGCAGATTTCTATGCTTGGTGAAAAATGTCTGATTGCGCTGGGTCTGCAATCTGCGAAATAACCTTTATGTTTCGAGCTGAGAGGAAAGCGATAAGATCTTGAGGGAGGGTGTGTCTGCCGCCACTTCCAGACCAGGGATCAAGTCCAATTCTTGCACTGTTGCCATCTCTGATGCGCCAAACTATGTTGTCCCTGATGAGAGGTAAGGAGTGCAGGAGTGCCTTCCAAATCGATGATATACCAGTTTTATTCCAATTAGGCAGTCTTACCCAATCGCTGATGCTGAGAGGCCAGATATATTTATGGAACACAATGTTTGTCCAAAGGCTGTGAGTGGTCAGAAGAGCCCATCCCATTTTACCGGCAAGAGCTTTTGCAAATATCGGGAGTTCCTTCAGTCCCCATCCTCCCCATTTCTTTGGCAAAGCAATCTTGTTCCATCCGATCCAAGCGAAAGTTCGTTTGTCTTGGTTCCCAGCCCACAGGTATCGGTTGCATAATTGTTGTAGCTTGGCCAATATGTTCCGGGGAATCCATGCCAGGGCCATTCAGAACACAGGTGTGGCTTCTAGCACAACTTTTATCAAGACCAGCCTCCCAGCCCTAGAGAGGTATCTGTGACTCCAGCCATTTAATCTTTTTTCTATCTTCGACACCAGCCATACCCAATCGGCGATCTTCTGACTTTTCGGTTTAATCCAATATCCCAGGTATTTGAGCCCTCTGTCCATTGGCTGAGTATTATAGGGGAAAACCGTACTAGCAACATGAGCTTCGTTTACAGAGGTGCCGACCATAGTAATAGAAGATTTTGCTCTGTTCACTTCCATAACTGTTGCTTTTGTGAATAGATCAAGGATGCGGGAGAAAGAGGTCGAGTCCTGTACACTTCCATCCAATAATATTAAGACATCGTCTACAAACAAGAGGTGTGTAAGGAAGCAGATGTCTGATATTTTAAGACCCCTGATGGATCCTTCCCTGCTTGCAGTGATGAGGAGGCGGTTGAGAGCTTCTATGACCAAGAGAAAGAGCAATGGTGAGAGGGGATAGCCTTGACGAAGCCCTCTTTCTGAATGAAAGTAATGAGAGGCAGATCCATTGATCAGAATACTGAAGGTGGGGGTGGTGATGCAAGCCATAATCCAATGGATTAGGGAGAGGGGGAAACCTATATGGATGAGGATCATTTTTATGTACAGCCAACTTACCCGATCAAATGCCTTGGAGAGATCTATCTTCAGCAGAATACATTTGAGATGTTTGGTCCAGATGGAGTGGATTGCTTCTTGTGCCGATCCTATGGCTTCATGAATCTGTCTATTCTCTAGAAAAGCAAATTGGTGTGGAGAAATATGTCTAGAAAGGATGGGCTTGATCCTATTGGCAATGATCTTAGAGATGATCTTATAGAGCACATTACAGAGGGATATGGGTCGGAAATCATCAAAGGATGATGGGTTGTCAGCCTTTGGGATGAGAGCAATAAAAGTAGAATTAATTGCATGATAGATACTCCCTGAAGTCCTGCTCTCCTCAACAACTTTAAGAATATTTCCTCCCAGAAGTTCAAAGAAGGCAGAGTAGAACTCAATGGTCCATCCATCCGGACCAAGGCTCTTTTCCTTCTTGAACCATTTTATGGTGCTTTCCAATTCAGCCATAGTGACAGGTGCTTCCAGGTCCTCTGTTTCATCTTCCTCTACAAATCTGGGGAGATGTGTGGCCACATTGATGATCTCCGCTAGGTTTGTACCCCCGAGGCTCTTGTATAGATTTCTGAAGTGTGAGGTGCCCAGATTTGATAACTTGTTGAAAGTATCAGCCCGACCTCCCTCAGGGAGGGGGAGGTTCCAGATGGTGTTTGCCACTTTCCTTCCTTTGGCAAAATTATGGAAAAATCTGGAGTTCTCATCTCCCGCTTTCAGCCATGTAGCTCTGCTACGAAGCCTGATAGATTCCTCTCTTCCCTTAAGGATAGCCTTCTTTTGATTTTCCAGGTCCACCAGTCGCGCCTTTTCATCCTGTGACAAGAACCCTAAATTTCTCTCATCCAGAAGATCCTTCAATTCATCCTCCACCTTGATAAGTTGTTCATCTTCATTCTTCTTTTCCTCCTTGGCCCAGTTGATCACTAAATGTTTCAGCTCAGTTAGGTTTTTCACGAATCCCCTTGCCATCGAAGTTTCTCTTTCAATAGGATGAGCTCGCCAGAATGATGTGATCAAGTTTGTGAAACTTGGATCATGAAGCCACATATGGTTGAATTTATAAGGAGCTTTTGGCTTCTGTTCCGGTCCCCTAATTTCCAAGGCTATAGGGGTGTGATCTGATATTCCACCGATGCTAACCCACTGTTTGTATGTATGCAATTGATGAACCAAGGGGCCCTTTATGAGGAATCTATCTAACCTTCTGGCCAAGGCAGCCTCTCCTGTTCTTCTGTTTCTCCAAGTTGGCTGAAGCTTCTGTACAGGAATGTCAATGTAATCGTGCTACTCCAATAACCGTCTCATGTAATTTGTGATGGGGTCGATCTGGGCCGCCTCACCCCAAGATTCACTGAACCCCAAGGAGAAATTCAGGTCTCCCCCGATGATGATGTTGTCGCGGGATAGTAGATTGCAAATGAGGATTTTTCTCCAGAATTGTTCCCTTTGATGACATGGTCCGTAAATATTGAAGATTCGGATGGGGAAGTCGAGTTCAATTGGGATGATGTCTGCTCCAAGGAATCCATGTCCGCCCCAGGATGATACTAGCTGGATTGAGGTGGGGTTGTATCCGAGCGCCAACCCCCCTGATCTTCCCATGGCATCCAAGGCAATGAAGTTCCATCGAGCCCCTATAGAGGCTAGTGCACGGGTACATGCATCTGCTGATCCAAGAGTTTCTTGTAACAAAATGATATCCGGTGACTCGACCTCAAAAATTCATTTAAGGGCTAGCTTTTTAGGGGCGTTGGCCAGTCCCCTACAATTGAAGGAGATATACTTCATGGGCGACCATGCTTAGGGGGGTTTGAAGCTCTAAGGACCCCTACGATGATAGCTTGGCGCCCAGCCGCAACTTCAGCGCCCGCAAGTTTGATAGCCTTGTTGAGATTTGATTTACAACCCCGGGACAGAGGGAGCCTTGTGTCAAGAGGGACAATACCCAAGCCGGCGACAGGATCAGAAGCCTCTGGACGGGATGCCCGAGGTCAAAGGGAGTAGGGATGAGATGAGGACGACCGGGATGAAATGGGCGAGGGTGGCGGGGATGAGAAGGGCAGAGAGGGCGGAGCAGTGGATGACGACGGAGGAGGAGAGGGAATGTTACACTGAACCATGGTGCAAACAAATGAATTTTCGTGCATAAATGCGATATCAGATGATTTAGAGATAGGAGAAGGAAGTGTGCCCGATACTTCCGCGGCCGCAGCTGCTGCCCGAGCCCTGGTCATTGGAGGCGAAGGCGAGACATGCTGATTCTCAAGCTCTTCCTCTCGGGCGCCATGATGATCTGCGCTGTTCTTGGGCGGACATGGAATAGATGGAGGAGCGCTAATCCTTGGCGATCGAGGAGTAATGTGGGGTGCCCTGCCGGAGATCGGATGTGCCTGTTTGGGCGATCCATCCTGGCCGGTGATTAATGGACAATCCTTATATACATGGCCGATTTGGTGGCACCGGTTACATCTGAAGGGAACTCCATAATCCAATAACTGAGTTCTGCTAAAATTCCCCCATCTCAGGGTCATTTTACCCTCTAACCCTTCTCTGGTATCCAGGTGGACCAAAATTCTAGCAATGATTTTTTCGTTTTTCTCCTTATAAGATCGATCATGGTCTAAGTATGTTCCCAGCGCATTCTCGATCTTGATGAATGCCTCCTCAGTCCAATATTGAAGTGGTAATCCCGGCAGTCGAACCCAGATAGGTCCCGCTTCGATCTTCTCGCGTTCCGGGTCGAAAAGAGGGCTCCATCGTTTCAATAGTACTAGTGCCAATTCTATGTGCCAGTACTGTTCCAGAATGGAATTCGTGTGTTCCTCCTTTGCAAAGTGTAGTGAGAACCAGCCACGAGGGAGTTTTTGTACTTCTGGCAGCTCCGAAAACATTTCACCCCAAATTTCTTTCACCCATGATTTCAGCCTTTCTGTCGTGAAAGTACGTCCTCGAACGTGGCCTACCAATGTTGTTCGAGCCAGTGCCATGGTTTCTTCAAAATTGGATGGATCGCCAAAGGATACAGATATGTCTTTCACAGTTTCTTTGATACACTTAGTCTTCTTTGAGCGAGGCGCAGTAGGGTGGTCGACCAGCGGGTTTGATGTCCCGACCCTAGGAGAGGGCTTTACAGGCCGTGGACTTATGGCAGGCGTGCTAAAGCTGCCCGAAAGCCTGATCTCAGTGGAACCCAGGTGAATAGACTCCGGAGCCCTATGCTCCCCCGGCTGATTTGGTGTATCTGAAGCGGTTTGGTCCGCAGCTAGTACAATGGTAGGGGTTTCTTCAGCCCTAGTCTCCACAAGATCTACATCAGGGAGGGGATTTGCTGGTGCAGAGGGAGGGTTTACTTCTGCCCTAGACTGCAACGGACCGGAGGGGTCAATGCTTCGAGGTGGCGATGAGAAATCGAGGGTAAAATCATCGGGCAAGTAAGATGATAAGAGAAGTGCAATTTCCGGCGAGAGAGGAAGCGCCTCTAGAGCGGGCGGAATGGGAGGAGGATTCAAAGATACCACAGGTAGCGGGTGTGAAGCGGTGATGTCTGCATCTGGTGCGTGAACGAAGTTAGGATTTCCGAAGATAACAATACCATCAAGTGGGTCCGCCAAATAATCAACTAGCTCCATCTCCTCGTTAATCTCCATACCGTTCAACTGTTGTTTAACCGCCTTCATTGTCAGCTGTCGGATACCCGAACCCCCAGATCGCCTTTCCTCCAGCTCGTCTTTTTCGCTGTCCGGTCGGCGTAACTCTCGATTTACCTGCGGTTCCTTCGGCGAAAGACCTAACACTTACCCAAAAACCCCGTGACCGCGCGACTGCACTTCCGTAGTTCTGAAAAGCCTGCGGCTAGTCTATCCTAGCCCTTTGCGAGAACTCCGCGAGACCTCCATCCCCCATTGCATATATATATATATATATATATATATATATATATATTATATATATATATATAAAACAATGAAAATAATTATTTTAAAATATTATTAGCATTATAACCCAAGGGAATAAAAATATAAATATAATGATAAAACAATAATATAATTGAGCTATAAAAATATATTTTTATATAAAAGTTATAAATATAAAAATATAATTATTAATGTTTAATATAACAATATAATAATAACACAACAATGAAAATAATATTATCTTTCTTTATTTTTTTTTGGGTCAAAGGAACTGCATTATATTATCATTAGTGAAATCCAAAGAAGGGAGAGAAAAGGATGCCAAATATAACAAAAGATGCAACTAGATAACCATTATTTTCAATAGGCTCACTAGCCTTACATAACAAAAAGAGAACAAAAAAGATGAAGAACTTGAGATAATCATATCAGTGGGGAGGAAGTTCAGGGGGACGTGTAGGGAAGCCGATCTGCTCATGCATATGGAAATCGACGTGTGCCACTCGAGCCTCCAAAATCACACAGACGATCATTGAGGTGTCTTTGGTTGTGGATGATACTCTCGAGCAACTCTTGAGTCCCATTGAGGCAGAATTGGATGTCATTAAAGTAGGCCACCAATTTGTTCTAATCTTTATAACGATGCTCTCTCATAATGTCTAGGTTGGCTTGGATACCTGATTTGCAATAGTTTCCAACGAGGATGGAGCCTCCACTCTACTTGGTGAGCGCTCGCAAGCTTGAGCAACCTCATATGTTCGTTCTCCATCCTCCGAAGTCGAGCTTGACTCCCTAATTTGTCGTCCACCTTGGGCTTGATGCCCTCCTCCATGGTGGGGGCGTCCACGTTGTCGATGCATGATTGACCACTCTTGAATGTCGCCAACCAGAATGGGTAGTTAGGATACAACCTCTGAGGAGGAATCAACCATCTGCACACCCTCGAGCAACCACAAACAATGCCACACCCTCCCTACTTTGGCCTTATAGCTCTGACCAAAGCCAGGCCACTCAACGAATCTGCACAAGTACCATGACCCTGAAGCCCCTGGGTGGCCCTCTTCCTCTTTTAGTCCACAACCTTAATAGGGGTAGGTTAGTCGCAAGGCTTTACCCGAAAGCACACAACCACACTCCCTAACGAGTCACTAAATTCCTCAATATAAGCAACCAGGAGACAAAAAACAAGGGAATTATAAACTTCCCCACTATTAGAAACACCCCGTCCTTCATGAAATTTGACAAAGGGCCTTGGCAAAAGTAGGTTCCACCAAATACCTTGATCGCATGTAAGAAAACTGACTTCAAAAATAAATTGTAGCTGCAGACAAGGCCATGCTCGCCACAGGCAATGGACAATGTTGACTTACTAACAACCACCAACGATCGCAACACATGGAAATACCTTAATGAGATATAAACAATAACTTGGAAACCACTGAGTACCCACCAACATACAACAACCCTCCTTCTACGACACCTAGAATTCCACTTTGCATAACCAAATTGAATGCACTAGAGAGCAAAGGAACCTTCTAATGAACTAGGATCCCATATGAATGCACAAAATCACATCAAAGAAGCCACAATACCAGAGTTCAAGCATTCCACTAAGGTCCAGCTACGCCATGGCCTTGACAAGCTCGCTCGACATTTAACTCTCTCGTCCACTACCCTACACGTAGAGTTCATCACCCAATACAACAACCGTTACACTGTCATCTCTATAGAATATAACCACCAAAGGCAGGTTTGGAGAGTTTGATCGAATGCTACCCTATCTCATCACCTTATACTTCATAAAGCCTTCACCTACTGCGTGTCTCATGAGGCGAACTACGAGGTGGTCCGATCAAAGTGTTGGTACACCCCCATCGGGGTATTATAAAATATTATTATCATTATAAACCTGTAAGATGCCAAACAGTGAAATAGTCAACAAATCTGGCACATTTAGGTGTTCTAATAAAAATACTTTCAACAAAACACTGAACACAAAGGGATTTGGAAAATGTAGCCCTTATTTCAATTAATACTTAGAAAATGAGACATGCTAAAATACAAGCAAAATAATGGAGCCCTTGCCTCAACATACACGGTTGCTCAATGCATAAGAAAAAAAAGACATTAAAGCACAAACATGAACCTTGGATAGATCCACTAGATAGATTACACCCACGGGCTTTTCGTCCTTGGGATCAAACTAGAATTGGCCTCGCCAAGTTTTCAACAAATACAAAATAGATAGACAACTTTGAATGATCCCACTATTAAGCTCCTATCCCCTTTTATAGGCTTGATGGACTCTATAGAAACTTTATTTTATTGTTTTCCCTTGAAAAATTAAGAAAAATACCATGGGTCGATACGATGGGAAAATACCACGGTAAATATCATGGGTAGATTTTGTCCACTTTGACCATATCAAGAAAATGGAATATTACAAATCTCCCTGCCCAAAGATTGCTTGCCTCAAGCAATCCAATTCTATCCACAATAGAAGCATATGTACATTGATACCAGGATCCCATACAAACAAGTGCGTTATCCCATGCCTCTATGCTAAATGATCTTGAATGGATCATTCGATACCTAGATCCCAAACAATCCTCCAGCTAATCTTGCTCTCAATAGATCCACCTAAGTCTTGGTACTTGTGGGTCATGATACCACCTCAACCCTCCATCACTGCCTGTGCCTATGGGCCCCTGCTGTGATATTCCCTTGGCTAAGAGTATCCTCCTAAGAATCAAACCATTAGTAGAGTACCAACTCATAATCTCTCGCCAATCCATGTCATTGGAAGGATGAAACACATGGAACAAATCTACTATGCTGATGTTGCTTGATGCCCCACTCATGCTGCTCCACCTAGTGACTCAACATGATCCATTTGGAGAACTTTTCCATGCTCTCTCCAATGTATAAAGGTGGGTTGGTAGTGCTACAAGCCTTATTTATGTACTCCTATAGAGGGCTGCTCTGGAGCTCTCAATTGTACTCATCTCGCTGCCTTGTGAGGGACTTGAGTGGTTCCTCAACACTAGATAACTTGGTTGTTGATTTGACACTTACCCTATGAGCTCTTCAATTTTCCTATTCTCCTATAAGAGAGTGTCTCAGACTGTCCAAACTATCTGCTTCAACATCATAAGATCTATTTTGAAATGCATGACCTTTCCCAAAATTCCTCTGCTGGCAATTCTGGTGCCCTGCTGAATGCCTCTGCATTTGTTTGCACCGGATGCTCAACTATCATAGCTCCAGCTTGAACCTTTGACTAACTCTCCAAAAATGGCTCATCCTACATACTATATTTGTCATGTTGCTCCTCATGATCATGCTCATGCTCATGATACTGATTTATTAATATTGGCTCCTCACTTGAGTCTCCTTGAATGTCTTCTTCTTGGCCTTTTCCACATGCGGGGACAATCTGTTGTTCACCTTCTCTGGTTGTCAAACATGGATGTATCGATGGACTGTTATCTACACTTGATTGCTCATACTCTTCAAGGACATCCTCCTAGATATCTATGGGCTCAACTGTACAAGATTCTACCACATCTTTAAGAGGAATTACCTCCTTCCTTTCTCCATGTACTTTGTCAAGCTCATTGATTATCATCGACTTTCCCTACAAGTCTCTCTGAAAAACATTGTGTTGGTTCTCACCATCTGTACTTCACTGCTTAGATCCTTCATGTGTGCTCTCTTGAAAACTGATGAACCCAACTATGGATGAATCCCCATGATCTGAAGGAGTCTCTAACTATTCTACCCTTGTTGCCTCCTTATCATTTGGACATGAATGGTTAAGTGCCCAAGGTCCTTTGTAGATAAAACATCTCTCCTTAGTTCATTCTTGCTGCAGGTTTAATTCCCTTTATTCTTGCTTCCTCCATCAATCATTTTAAGCTCCTTCTTAGTCAACACCCTTATGAGAAAATTTATCTTTTGCATGACTAACTTTTCGACTAGATCATAAATGGCTGGTGATATAATTACTTCCTTTCTCCAAATGGTCAAGAGTTTGGATCATAGTATCTTGCAGATGTCAACATCTCTTTCTAAAAACAAGGACATAATCTTTGGCATGCTTGTTTTGATATTGTATGGATGAGCTGGTGTAAAAGTTTTGGAACACTTGAAAGATCAAGTCCTCACATTCTAGATTCAGCATGATTGTGCCAAAGTTGGACTGTGCCACAAGTTCTAAGATTTCGTGCTCCTTTTGAAAGGTAGGAAGCATGATGTTCAACCATTGAAGGGCTTATACTATTAGTTGCAATATCTCCCTCATGATATCATTATTGTAAAGCAGTAGTGGTGATGTTACAACGATGATCCTGCTGAGGCAAGAAGCAATTGCGAGTTTGAATTCTTCACAAGAATGCTCCCGACTTTGGATTGTATCAACGCAAACATGGATGGCTTGAGAGCCCAACTAAATTTCTTTCATTCTGGTTGCCCCACCCTGGACAAACATGTGTCTAATTCCTCCAACTTATGAAGGTCTATATTTGACTTTGTTTGTTTCAATTCAGATCCAAGTGTGAAGAGTTGAGCCCCTCTTCCTTGTGCTTCCTTCACTTCCCATGGGTGCTTCAATTGGAGAATAACATGGACTCTTTTCAAGAATGACCATCATTTTGGTATAAGGAAATATTGTTGCATAAATGACCATATATTCTCATTAACTCATCAAGAAGTTTGTAGGTATTTTCCAAGATCTCTTGGAGACGATTCATCTTCTCCCACACCAAAGAAAAATATAAATTCTTCAAATTAACAATACGCTTCCTATATGGTAAAAAGATTAAAGCTTCCTTCTCCCCTTTTCTTTTAACCTCCTAATCATTAAAAATCAAACTGTTTTTGTTTTGTTGGTTTCTTTCTGAATATTTGAAGTAAACCGCAGGAAGGAATGAGTGTGAATACAATTGATGGAGAGTCTAGGGGGCTTGTGGGAAGTAGGGCTGGTGACGAAAGTCTGTGAAAGCTTAGGTTACAAAATGGAGATTCGTACTCCACACAAATAAGTAATGCGGACACCAAAGTAAAAATCAGAAGTCAACCATATGTTTACATCAGTGTGTATGTGATTCAGTCATCGGCTGCATCGCTAAAACCAAGAATCATTAAAAAATGGGTAAAATCAGCGGTTAAGAGTTGGGACTCCTTTTTTATATCTGATGTTGTCGTTGCTGTTATAGAATCTCCTGAGCATTGTTTGGATTTTGGAATGGCAGAAGCCGATTGACTCATTGGAACGTGCTCTTCAGAAGAAGAGAAGAGCAGGTGCCCATAGGAAATTTTCTGTTATCATTACCCCATAAAAGAGGCGAGAATTTTCCCAATTTATTTAAATAAGCTCGAGGAAACAAGATTACAGTTTCCAAAATCCTCGAAAATCTGATAGCTAGTTCTGAACGTGACTCAAAATCAAGGGGCGAAGGAGGACCAACGCCAGCGAAAAGTTGCGAACAATGATATGGCCTGTTGGCCTGAGCCCGACGTGAGAATGGGTATAGTTGTTGTGCACGGTAGTATGGCGGTCCGTGTAGGCTCTTTGATTCCTCAAGCGCTGGATCCTTCCTGTAATAAAACAATTACTCTGCTAATGTGAAAGAATACTTCTGCGTGCACCTAAAGAGGACCTTCGACTCTGTCTCAGTTACGAATCGTTGTGGGGTCTCTCTCGCCCTTTTTGAGATCTATGAAGCCCATACGTGAGACTTGGTTAGCTCCATGTTGCACTAAAAATAATCTTGGTTCTGCTATTAAGAGCGCTCAGAACTCTGGCTCAACACTCTGCTGTTGCAATGGCACGAGGCGAGCTACTGCCTGGATCTCCGCTGCAATTGATACGACACCTTCCACTAGCTTAGAAAACTCGTCCACCTAGCTCTTGAGGCCACTTGGCCCTGGTGACCCCTACATGGCCCTTGTACCATGCTCCACGCTCCTCCCATTAAACTTTTCTCCATAATTATATGGCCTTGGATCAGTGGCCGCAATGATGAATCTATGCAGCGCTTGCGGTGATTTACAATATGTGTAAGTGGGCCAATTTGTCTTACTGTCTTCAACTTTGGTTTCAACTTTGGTTTGCAGATGAATAGGTGGCCTCTTTAATACTGGTGCGTTGATAGGATGACACATGTCCTTTGCTGCCTCTACGCAAATTGCCTCTTCCAAACCTCTGCGCACTTGGTTGTTTGACCCTTCCAACGGGTGAGTTGTTTGCAGTTCGGAGTACAGACCCTCTCTGCCCTTCAACGAGATGAATTGTTATGAATCTTGGAGAAACCCAAAAACCAATGCCCTCTACCCAGAAAATGATAGATGCGAAAACCCAGAAAAAATGTGTTTTATTTCCTGCCTATTAAGTTTGTGATTTCAATAAATCATTGTCAGATTTTAGAAAATTTACACCAGAAAAACCCACCGTAAAAGCTTTCAAAAAGTTGTACTAAAGACAACTCCTTTTTTGGTCTTTTGTTGCTACCGCCTTCTCTTCATTCCAAGATCCTGCGTGACGATTTCTCAGACTAACGACTCTGCGCGCTGAATGGCTTCTCGGCCAACCAACGAATACAATATTTATAGCCCCAGTAACCTAAATGAACAAAACCCCTACAATAGAGTCAAATCTAACCTTGAAACCTTTCACCTTAGTTGAAACACCTCCACTCATATAGATTTGGTCTTAAAGATGATACATTTGATTTATAGAGGGAAGCGGATCTGATCAATAATTTTCCGCTTTTCAAATAATGCCATTAAGAATAATAAACCCTTGATTTGGTTGCAGGTATATCTGAAAAATAAGAAACCAACTAGGGTGATATCCAATACCACTAAAGATGTAAAATGCCCACTAGGGTGAAATAAATCCCACTGAAGTCGCGACAAAAATAATAAAGTAAAATTCAATCCCGCAAAAAAAAATTCCAATCCACTTACAAAAATCTCTCCCTCTGGTAGGATGCACAAGATCCCAAACAATGAAATAATCAACATATCTAGCACATTTAGGTGTTCTAATAAAAATACTTTCAACAAAACACTGAACACAAAGGGATTTGGAAAAATGCAACCCTTATTTCAATTAATACTTAGAAAACGAAACATGCCCAAATACAAGCAAAATAATGGAGCCCCTACCTGGGCATACACGACTTCTCAATGCACAAGAAAACAAAAACACTAAAGCACAAACTCAAACCCTGGATGGATCCACCAGATAGATTACACCCATGGGGTTTTTGTCCCTTAGATCAAACTAGAAACGACCTTGCCAAGTTCTCAACAAATACAAAATAGATAGACAACTCCGGATGATCCCACTCTCAGGGTCTTATCCCTTTTATAGGCTTGATGGACTCTCTAGAAACTTGATTGTTCTCAACAAATACAAAATAGATAGACAACTCTGAATGATCCCACTCTTAGGCTCTTATCCCTTTTTATAGGTTTGATGGACTCTCTAGAAACTTTATGTTTTCCCTTTAAGTTTGAAGGAAAATACCATGGGAAAATACCAAGGTATATAACATGGATAGATTCCCGCTTTAACCATATCAAGAGAAGTAAATATTACAAAACCCAAGGGAATAATAAACCCAAGGGATTATAAACCTAAAGGAATAAAAATAAAAATATAATAATAAAACAATAATAATAATTGTTATTATAAAAATATTATTATCATTATAACTCCATAGTGAAAAAATATATAATTATAATAACAATAAATAATAATGATTATATTATAAAATATTATTATCATTGTAAATCCAAAGGAATAATAAAACCAAGGGATTAACAGTGAAAAAACCAAGCGATTAAGAACCCAAGGGAAAAATATTTAACCCAATGAAATAATATTAAACCTAGGAATGTGAACCCTAGGGATACTAAAATCCTAAGGGATCATGAACTCAAAGGAATAATATTAAACCCAAGAGATTAATATTATAAACCAAAGGCATATAAACCATAACATATATATTATAAAGGCTTAAATAAACATGGTTGACCATGGTTGAACAACACTTGTCACAGTGCGACATTCCAGTGTGTTTGAACATGATTGATTTTCATATCGAGACAATTTTTTTCATAATGCGATGGTGTCAGCCGTGTTTAATGTCTCGTTGAAACATTGTGAGAATGTGACATTGGGCCATGGTTGACAATGATTGATTTTAAACATGGTTCACCATGGTTGACCTTCATTGAACATGGGTCACCATCATTGATATTATAAACCCAATGGAAATAAACCCAAGGGAACAATACTAAAAAACCTAGATATTATAAACCTAAGCGAACAAAAACTCGAGGGAATAATACTAAAACCCAATGGGATTATGAACATAAGGGAATAATAGTAAACTCAAGGGATGAATATTATAAACCCATTGCATATAACCCTAAGTTAAATATTATAAACCCTAAAATAAATATGGTTGACCATGGTTTGTCATTGTCCATTTCCACATCGAGACAAAATTGTCACAATGCAACCTAGGACATTGGCTAGCATGCTTGACCATGATTGATTTTCATGTCATGACAATTTTTCTCACAATGCTATGTTGGACCATGGTAGACCATGGGTGGTTTTCACATTGAGACAATATTTGTCAAAATGTGATGTTAGACCATGGTTGACCATGAATTACCACACCATCGATTTTA
Organism: Pinus taeda; assembly: GCA_000404065.3. Classification (NCBI taxonomy): domain Eukaryota; kingdom Viridiplantae; phylum Streptophyta; class Pinopsida; order Pinales; family Pinaceae; genus Pinus; species Pinus taeda. Next base: position 119,826 of record APFE031379516.1, on the reverse strand, counting down.
TAAAACATGGGTTGCCACGCTTGACCATGACTAACCATGATTGACCATATGTAGGGCCCTAAAATGCCCTAAATTCAATGAATTTAACAAAGTTTAATCATAATTTGTCTCACAAATACAAATGTCTGTAAAGTTAAATACATAATTTTAATAATTTTTCTATCGAGTACCAACTTCTCTCCTCTATCGCGACTCTTGCTCCCACTATTTGTTTTTCTTTAAATTTTATGTCGATCCTAGATGATCCTCGTTCCCAATTTTGTTCTTGTTACCAAATGATTGAAACCACACAACCAAGCTGAGCACAACCTTGGTTACTCAACTCCAAAATACTTTCCAATTGGAGTATTTTAGTCCCCCATGCGCAAAAGCTTCAAGAATAATGGAATCTTAGCTTTGGTTAAGATCTCTAAATTCTCATTCCCGTCCTCCTCTTCCAGCAAAATCTTCTTCTTTTTTTCTCCTCTGCATGCCTGGGATATGTACCCCGCCTAGGCGGTCACCGCCTTCTTCCGACACCATCCTTAGATTTTATTTGACAGATTTATTTGTTAGGTGAAAGTATGAGTATATATCTCTTTAAAAACGGTAGATATGTTTTAAACTTCAATGTTTTATTTTATTATTATTTTATAAAATTGTATTTATTTTTTATATTGATTTTAATTATGTAACAATGTCCATAGTTGCTAAATTATTTATGGTATTAAATTTTAAAATAACTTTAAGTTATATATATATATATATATATATATATTAACTTATAACTTTAAACTCTATATATGTATTTTTTGAATGTCGGATTTTAGGTAATATTTTTCTTCTCGATAATTTAGGTGTTTTAGTTTTTTTTTTCATTCATTTTAACATTTTTCTTAATTATTTAATAAGTATACTAGTGCAAGGCATGCAATGTGTGCATATGTAGCTATCATATGCATACATCGTATGCATGCTAATACTCTTTTGGTTAAAGATTGAAATGAGTCATTACACCATAGTTGACTATAGTTGACCATCGTTGACCATGATTGATGATGGTTGACGATGAATATTATTATAAACCCAAGGGATTAATATTAAAAATCCAAATGATTGTAAACCCAAAGGAATAATATTAGATCCAAGGGAATAATATAAACTCGAGGTATATAAACCCTCAGATAAATATTAAAAACCTTTAAATAAACATGGTTGACCATTGTTGGTTTCATATTGAGACAATCTTTGTCACAATGCAACATTGGACCATGGTGGACCATGATCAACCATGGTTGACGACGATTGATCATTGACCTTCGTTGACCATTATTGACCACGACCAATTTTGATTGCCATTATAAACCCGAGAAAATAATAAACCCAAGAAATTAATACTAAGAACCCAAGCAACTATTAACTCAACGGAGAAATATTTCACCTAAGGGAACAATATTAAACCTAATAAAATAATGTAAACCCAACATATATAAACCCCAAGATAAATATAATAGACCATCTACTAAACATGCCTATCCATGTATGCCCCATGGATGGTTTACATTTTGATAAAATCTTTGACATAATGCGACATTGGCCCATGCTTAACCATGTTTGAACCCTGACATTAACAAACCGAAGGGATTGACACCATAACTAAAGGAAAAAAAAACTAGGGGATCAATACTAAAACCCCAATGAATTATGAACCCAAGTGAAAAATTATAAATTCCAGGGGATTAATCTTACAAAACCAAGGTATATAAAGCCAAAGATAAATATTACAAACCCTTACACAAACATGGCTGACTATCGTTTTGACCATGCTATAAAAGTTACCCAAGAGATTAATAAAAAAATCCCAAGGGATTATAAACCCAACAAAATAATATTAAACCCAAGGGAACAATATAAACCCAACGTATACAAACCCTAGGATAAATATTAAAAAGCCTTAAATAAACATGGTTGACCATTGTTGATTTTCATATTGAGACAATCTTTGTCACAATGCGACATTGTACTGATTAACCATCATTGACCACGATTGATTGTTGACTTTCGTTGACTAGTATTGCTCATGGTCAACGATGTCTGACATTAAAAATATGAACAAAAAATAAACCCAAGAAATTAATGCTAAAAAATCAAGTGATTATTAACCTAAGGGAGAAATATTTCACCCAAGGGAGCAATATTAAACCCAATCAAATAATATAAACCCAACGTATAAAAACCCTACGATAAATATTATAGACTATCTAATAAACATGTCTGTGCATGTATGGCCATGGTTGATTTTCATTTTGATACAATCTTTGTCACAATGTGGTGTTGGACCATATTTGACTATGGTTGAACCTTGAAAACCCAACAGATTATAAACCCAAGGGAATAATATTAAACCCAAGGGAACAATATAAATCCAAGGTATATAAGCCCTAAGATAAACATTAAAAACCGTTAAATAAATAAAGTTGCGCATGGTTTACCATGGTTCATTTTCATATTGAGACAATCATTGTCAAAATGCGATATTCGACCATGATTAACCATGATTGAGCACAATTGATCATCCACCTAGGTTGACCATTATTGACCATGGTCAACGATGATTGACATTATAAACCTGAGAAAATAATAAACCCAAGAAATTAATACTAAAAACCCAAGCGATTATTAACCCAAAGATAAATATTACAAACCCTTATACAAACATGGTTGACTATCATTTGACCATACTATAAAAACCCGAGGGAAAAATATAAACCTAAGGTATATAAACCCTAAGATAAATGTTAAAAACCCTAAAACAAACATGGTTAATTGTGGTCGATTTGCATATTGAGACCATCTTTGTCACAATGCAAATTTTGACCACGGTTGAGCATGATTTATCATTGACCTTGGTTGACCATTATTAACCATGGTCAATGATGATTGACATTATAAATCTGAGCAACTAATAAACACAAGAAATTAATACTAAAAACCCAAGCGATTATTAACCCAAGGGAGAAATATTTCACCCAAGGCAATAATATTAAACCCAATCAAATAATATAAATCCAATGTATATAAACCCCAACATAAATATTATAGATCGTCTAATAAACATGTCTGTCCATGTATGGCCATTGCTGATTTTCATTTTCATACAATCTTTGTCACAATGTGACGTTGGATCATGCTTAACCATGGTTGAACCCTGACATTAACAAACTGAAGGAATTGACACGATAAACCAAAGGGAATAAAAAAACCAGGAGATCAATACTAAAACCCCATGCAATTATGAACCCAAGTGAAGAATATTAAACCCAAGGGATTAATCTTATAAACGTAAGGTATATAAACCCAAAGGTAAATATTACAAACCCTTATACAAACATGGTTGACTATCATTTTTACCATACTATAAAAACCTAAGGGATCAATACTAAAAAGCCAAAGGATTATAAACCTAAGGGAAAACAATATATACCCAAGGTATATAAACCCTAAGATAAATATTAAAAACCCTTAAAATAAACATCGTTGACCATGATTAACCATGGTTGAGCACAATTGATTGTCGACCTTGGTTGATCATTATTGATCATGGTCAATGATGATTGACATTATAAACCTGAGAAAATAATAAACCCCAAGAAATTAATACTAGAAAGCCAAGCGATTATTAACCCAAGGGAGAAATATTTCACCCAAGGGAACAATATTAAACCAAATCAAATAATATAAACTCAATGTATATAAGCCCAAAGATAAATATTATGGACCTTCTGATAAACATGCTTGTGCATGTATGGCTAAGAATGATTTTCATTTTGATACAATCTTTGTCACAATGTGATGTTCGGCCATGCTTAACAATGGTTGAACCATGATGGCAGCAAGCAACCCGGAAGACAATTTGGGCACAACACAGTGCAAAAATAAATTGGTTGTAGGAGCTACGAAATATTTTTGTAGCGTGATGTGAAATGTTTTTGTAGTGCCTCTAGACAATTTGTTATCGGCTCTTGGAAGGCAGAACGACTTGCACTCTCTACATACTTGACTCTCCACCATATGAGCACGCCCTCCATGCTAAGGAATGGCCTCCCTTGTCTCCCTTATCGATGGTTATACTCAGCGCTCAACAAACCCATGGTAGTGTCCAGAACAGGGCTATGTCCAACTCTCGAGTTGCTCAGGTTCTCTAGGCTGTCCTCTATAGAGAATCATCTCCTCCTGCCTTTTCCGCATACAACATCCCTCATCGAAGTATTGGGCACACTCAAATCAACAAAACCATGTCATTTCCTGCAAAACAGGGCATTGCAAAATATGGTTTGGTTCACAGAAAAAAACCACGTATAAACAACCACTAGCATCATAAATCAAGTGTTAGCAACCATATAATACTACAGGTTCTGATCACACAAATTCAAGAATGTAATCAAATGTACACAACTCAAAACATAGATTATAACACATATGAATGAATGTGCTGCAACCAACTTTACTTTATTTATTTCACATGTACAAGTTCGAGGTAGGAGACGAAGCTCCTCTCCTCTCTAATCGATGTTCCTTTTATGCATATCCTTGACAACTTATTTTTTTCCCCTTCTCTTTAATTGAGGGACGCTGAAAAGACACAACATAAATGACTCTTCATTTCCTAGAATCTACAACTTATTCAAATTTTGTATTTACATTATTCAAAATATCAATAAAGGAAACAAAATCGACTTTTCTAGCTCAACATGTGGCCAATCCACCACATGTGTGAGACCATATCTAAGTCGGAAGTTATGCCTAGTCAGAGGTCAAGGCCACGTAGCAGAATTGGTAGGAGAACACTCACGACCCTCAACCTATGTGGGACTCGATACAGGCAACGTGGCAAATGACGTCAGTGTAACGTGGCAGTACAGAGAACATGTGGTAGGTAGATTCAACATTCTTGGGTAGCCTAATGGGAAAAATTTAGGTAACACAGGCCACCATACAGAAGGCTCCACATGGCATAGATGATGTCAGCATGACATAAGATGATGATGTGGCAGAACCTTGAAGTTTACGCTAAGGGGATGTTTTGTGAATATTTTCACGTGTATTTTGTCTTCGACATTAAATCGATAAAATAGGCCTAGAGCAGTGGAAAATGATTTAACTCGAGCCTATACACAAGTAAGAGTTGAAAAAAATATATTTTCATAAGAAAATAGAGTGGGATGACTCTCGACCTCTCTACCTACATTGGAAGGCGTGCCTAGGTCATGGTTATGCGATTTTTTTGTGTGTTATACACCTAAGGGCTTTTGCATTGAACGCAATGTATTTCAAGTCTACTGCATAGGGTCATATAATCCATGGCTCGAATACCATACTAATAGACCCAAAGTAAATGGATTCGACAGGAAAACTGAGATACAAGGAAGCAAGGACCTCGACCTGTCGCATACTAATGATGTATGACACAGTCAAACCTGAGTTCTCGTCACACCACGAAGAGATAAATGAGAGTAATGGAGATTATACCAAGCTCAAGAAATCCTTGTCATTTGTACAAGAAAAGTTTAAATGGAGGAGATTTTTGAGTATGCAGGTGGACTGAGAATTAATTCTCAGCATGGTAGAATCGCTAGAGCCCATTCTCAAATTTAATATAGTTAAAGTGGCCAGGTGCTCGGATATAGCAAGAAAATGGAGTACGCACTTAGGTAGAGTGAAGCACAAAGTGAGCCTTGCTAAAGAACCACAAACATTGAGTTGACTAAGCCTACATGTAGAATTGAATTCAAATGCCCATCCTCTGCATTAAATCAGTTGTCGTGAATGAGAACATAAGCTACAACAACATGAAAGAGCCTTGTTTTTTTGGGTTCATTCTTTGCATTACTTGTAATGCAACTACACATGGATCCCGTTCTCAGTTATTAATGTAATTGTAGTGGTCTTGCACTCTTATGGAACAACAACAAGGAGAGCCATGCAAAAGTACGCTTCTAGGCACTGTGTTGCAAAGACAACATCGATCACAAAAAAGGAGAGGAATAAAACTGTGTAGAGCAGTTATGCAAAGTGGGGGAATGCAAAATTGTTGAGAGTCACAAAGTGAAGTGCAGTGAGTGTGTGACTAAGCTAAGTGACACCAAGTGAAGGTGTATCAAAGGGTTGAGACCTGAGTTGGTTAAGCTAGCAGAGAGAAAAATTTGAAGGAGAACTGGGGTGTTGAAGGAAGGGAACTGATACTGGAGTAGACCATATTTGTTTTTATATGTATATTCATTCGCCTCCGTTTTTAATTTGAAAATTGTATGAAAAGTAGAACAATGGCTATAACAGGGAGTGGCCTACATTCTTAAGAGGTGTGTGCCTTTTGGCAAATAGTGGCTTGCTATCTTAAAGGGGGTTGGTGTCTCTTGTGAGTGGGTGCTCACAAACAAACTGATGTAATTAAGTAGGTGCTTAATTTACATCATAACAACAAACATATTTGTGGTTTTCTCCCTTTGGGTTTCCATGTAAAAATACCTGTGTCAGTATGTGTATAATTATCATGTGATGGATTGTATGTATATGTGAATACCTTATCTTGTTGTTCATTTGTATTTTGCATGCAAAATCTCACACGTAACTGGCTGTAGTGAAAAGAATCAAAGGCTTATACTTAAAATTTTAAAGAACCTCACTATTATTGATTCACCCTCCCCTTTGAGTAATTCCTTATTCCAACATCATTAACCATGAAAAGGCCTAGGCCATGACATGTGCACTCTAGTAGGAACCTAAAAGGATATTGGCTATGACATATGCACTCTATTAGGAATCTAAAAGGCCCCAGGCCATAACATGTGCACTTTAGTAGGAACCTTTGGCCCAAAAGTGGGATATGAGCTTGATTCGAAAATTTGACACACCAAACACATCTCCTATACCATGAAATTGATTGAGGCAAGAGAATAGGGGCTTATGATTTAACAATACCTATATGGTTAATGACATGCATTCTTGACAAATAATCATACATGTCCTCCATAAGATATATTTTCTCCATGGATCTCCTAACATAAGGCATGTTTTAAGACTAGAAGAGGGATGATTGGGACCTAGAGAAACATGTTATTGTTCCTATGCCATGCATAAGTCCATGGTCCATCACACAATCCCTTTCGAGGTGATATTTTCCCAAGAATGACACATAAGTCAATTATCTAGTTTAATGCACTAAATATGGTTCTCATGGAAAAATAAACTCTTTGATGTTAAAATAAAGGGGCGCTGGCCTTACATTATTAATCTAAGGCACATAAGCCATGCATGAGGCCTTAGAGCAAGTGGGAATCCCTATAGATGAAGTTGTTAACCCACCTATTTTTACTTAGGAATGAGATACAAGACAAATTAAAAATTCCAGCATATGAGTGATGCGTAAAGGCATCAAGTACATATTTCACGACCCATTAGAGAATTTTTAAGGTAAAAAATGGGCCTCAAAACAAAAATGTATAATAAAAATCAACTTTATAAGAATCAATAAGATTTAATATGATGATGTCAACCATGGGGGACGATTCACCATTTTTGGAGTAAAAAGCTAAAAGGATAAAAAAATTTAAAAATTAAGTAACTACTTTTTCAACTCATATTTTCAATTAATCTCCCTACGATTTTTCTCAAATTTCGAGCTGGAGCACTCATTGGATGCATAATTTAATTTTTAATCCAAGGAGTACCAATGTTTCATACTTTTGATGGAATCTACTACATGGAAAATGTGAAATATATTAAAAACAACTCAGTAGAGTTGAACCACCACACCCCCAAAAAGATAGGTTGAACAGGGAGGCCCTCGACCCACCCATGTTGGCTACATGATCCGGTGCTCAAAAATGAAAGTTGTCGGATTGATGCAAAACTTGAACTAATGCGTAGATCTTGTCTTCCTGAATCCGACGCAACTCGTTTCGCGGAAAACAGACGTCATATGCTCCCAGAAATGAGTTCTGATCGATTTGGCAAACATGCAAAATTTTGTGCAGGTCTGCCCAGTTAGTAGTCCGTATTGCTGACGTGGCACGCTGACTGGGCCTGCTGACTATGCAAGTGTGGCTGGACTTCAACGAGCCAATGGAATCTCACCACGTGGCAGGTTCTAAGCACTGACTGGGTTGAATTCTTATTGGGTGAAGGTCTTGTGACGTGGACCAACTGGAGGCCGCCATGTGGCCCATCCAGAGGCTGCCACGCGGCACATCGGTGGCCACTTAAAAATGTTTGAAGTCTGTAGGGCTCGAACCGTGAACCACTTTCCAACTAAACACCGTTGTTACCATTTAGCCATGGGTAGTCCTTATTAAAAGGACCTCTGAAATATGCATTTAAACTTAAATGGGGCAGAGGTATGGGTTAAGGGTCAAGGGCTAGCCCAAGACTTGGTCTCCACGCCCACAAAGACCAGGGTCGGGACCAAGGGCCAGGGCTTAGCCTCGGCCCACCAACCTTACATTTAATCCATGCGACGAGGAGACCAAAACTAGGGGTGCACCGGAAGGGGGGCTAGACCCTAGGCGCTAACCCCTGGCCTTATGGAGTCCATGTGACCAGGAGTGCACGCATAGGGGTCATTGGGAAATTTAATGAACACACAATTTGGGTCAGAATTGCGCCGATTTGTCGCCCAGTTAGCGGATAAAGGGGCAAAATTGTAGGATGGTTAGACGGACTTGGCAAATTTGTGGGTCGACTAGCAGCAAAACTTGGGAAGCTGATAACTTTCTCAATTTTTGGTCTTTTTGGGAGCAAAAAGAGGCTAGACAAGGGTTTTTGATATCTCTAAATGTTGAAATTGGCAACTAGGGCAAAACTTCATGTGGGTCATCTTATTCATGGTTGATAATATGTTCATTAGATTCCTCTCGTCGAGAAGTGTAGGATTGATATAAAGATCATCCGATTCCGATAAGTATTCATGGAGATATGAATTTATTTTGATTGTGGAATTATTATCAAGCCGACTTACAACTCATGCAAGCTCAGGAGCCCAACAGTGACATCTATTAAAACACCAACGTTGTGTATAAATATAGGAGGACTTTTCCTCATTTGGATTCACTCATCTCATCACATCTATCTCTCTCTACTGCACAGAAAAGAGTCTCTTCTCTACTGTACAGAAAAGGGTCTCTCCCTCACACATGTGAAGCCAGAAGCTGCAATTGCAGAAGTAAAGTTTGACCTGCGTGGACTGGAAGATCTCCTAATTTGAACTGCACTGTAGGTTCATCTGAACCTCCTAAAAGTATCAACTTTTGGTGGTGGAATCAAGTCAATCCGACAGACAGTTTGCAAGATATCTACTGCCTTAGTTTTAAGCCAGAAGCTGCCGAAACTGAAGCTGCAACTGTAGAAATAAAGTTTGACCTACATGGACTAGAATATCTCCTCATCTAAACTGCGCTATAGGTTCATTTGAACCTCCTTTGAAAGTTGCAACTTTTGGTGGTGGAATCAAGCCGATCCAACGATCAGTTTGTGACATATCGTCTGCCCTAGTTTGATGATGAAGCCGCTAATATTGATGCTGCTTTTCTAGGGTTTGCTACTGCTAATATAAATCAGATTTATTGTACTATTTCTCTCTGCTGAATTATTGAAGATAAAAGAAGATTTGATGAAAGGGTTTGCCCACATTGTGGGGTTTGTCCCTAGCTAGCCGCCACATCTTGTGTCTCTTGTCTTGGCTTGTTTTCTGTCAATTGTTGTTCTATCTGCACTTTACTTTATGTACATGTGATTGCTAATATGAAATAACAAGAAAAGAAGTAAACTGTTATAAGCATAGAACATACCATAGTTTAACATGGTATCAGAGTTGAGGTGAAGACAAAGCTCGAGCAAGAGCAAGAGAAATCACTGAAGAGAAGATTGGCAAGGCTATCCTAAAAGAACGATGGGGTCCTCAACACTCTTTTCCTGCCGAAGACAAGCTCCGTGAGAAAGCTGACTATCACGGATGGAAGATGTCTATCGATCTAAATTTAGAAGATCAAGGAGTGTTGGACCATGTAAGAGGAAATATTGTTGAGCCTCCATCAAATGCATCCGCTGCTGCCTGGAACAAATGGAAAAACGGAGAAGTCAAAACAAAGAAGATCATCTGAGACTCTATCGACAACCACTTCGTGGCCTACATCTCTGAACTAGAAACCTCCAAGGAAATCTATGATAGACTGGTGAGTTTGTTTAAAGTCAACGATGCAAATCAAGTTTTGTTTCTTAGAAATAAACTGAGGAAAATCAAGAAGGGTAAAAATGAGAGTATGCAAGCATACTTCTTAAGAATCACCGAGATCAAGAACGATCTCCTATCTATTGGGGAGACTATTATTGACAAAGAAATGGCACTCACAACTCTTGGAGGATTACCATCCAAATGGTATGTGTTCAGACTACTCTTCTGAACAATAATATAATTCCTGGTTTTGAGGAATTAATGGCTAGATGCATTCAAGAAGAAACAAGGGTAGAAGAGTAAGAAATGCCCATGCCTAAAGGTCCTCCTGCTGCCTTTTCTTCTCATGCTAAGAAAATAAATAGTTCTGGGACTAAATCAAAAGGAAAGGCTGAACCTAAGGGTGGAAGAAAAGGACGATGTTACATCTGCGATAAAGTAGGTCACTATGCAAGGGACTGCCCTGATAGAAAGGACTCACACTGGGACGATGATCAAAATCCATCTGATGGCAATCAAAGGAATGACAAATTCAATAAAAAAGGTAAGAGGAGAGCTGGGAATCAAGGAAGAGGACAAGAATTCAACAAGGCTAGAAATTCCAGGCTATCTTAAATGCACTTGACCTCCGAAAGAACTTGGTGTCCATCTCGGCAATGGAAGACAAAGGCTACAAGGTAACCTTCAGCGATGGCAAGGTACGTGTATCAAAAAATAATGTTAAAGATGCCTTTACTCTTGGGTTTTGTGTTGATTCATTATATTAGGTCGATGGAAGTCTGCTAGGTGTCATGTCTTATGACACATCTCTTTAGTCCAAACTTTGGCATCAGAGGTTTGCCCACCTCCATTATAAAGCTCGGTGTAAGACAAATGGTGACAGGGATGCCCGAATTCCAAGTAGAGAAAGAAGGTGTATGTCCAGGATGTGCTGAAGGAAAGCTAAAAATGGGACCATTCCCCTCAAGCCAAAGCAAGACCTCCGACATAGTACAGTTGGTTCACTCAGGCATATCTGAGGCTGACATTAAGAGGGAAACTACTACACCAGATACTCCTGAGTAGAATGGTGTGGCGGAAAGGAAGAACTGTACGATTGTGGAAGCTGTTTCTATGGGTAGATGATGTAACAATGCCTGATTTGGAGGAACCCATGGATCCTATTTATCCACCTTAGCCTTCCTCTTCTAGGAAGAGGCCTTCATGGCTTAGGGGGCTACTTGATGATGCTGAAGGATATGCTGCACCCCGAGGAACCTTTCGTGAAAGTAAGAAACCTAATAGGTATCAGGGATACCTGACCATTATGAGCACGATCATACAAAATGAGCCTTCATCATTCTCAGATGCCGTCAAGCATCAAGTATGGAAGGATGCTATGACCAAAGAATATGAGTCTATTATGAAGAATGATGTATGGGAAGTAGTTCCCAGACCCTAGGACAAGACAGTTGTTACTTCCAAATGGCTTTACAAGATAAAGCATGCAGCAGATGGAAGTACGGAAAAGTATAAGGCTCGTTTTGTTGCTCGTGGTTTCTCCTAGAAGGAAGGTATAGACTATGATGAGATATTTGCACCTATTGCCAGATATACGACCATTCGTTCGATCATAGCCCTTGCCACTTCACAAGGATGGAAGCTACATCAGATGGATGTTAAGATCACATTTTTGCACGGCTCGATCAAGGAAGAGGTCTACGTGGAGTAACCCGAAGGATTTGAGATTTATGATCGAAAATCTCATGTATGCAGGTTGAAGAAGGCTCTCTATGGGCTAAAGCAAGCACCTTGAGCATGGTATGAGAGGATCGACAACTACTTGAGGAAGCTGGCATTCACTAGGAGTGAAGCTGATCCTAACCTTTATTTTAAGGTTGAAGATGATAAACCTCTCATACTGGTGTTGTATGTGGATGACCTCTTTCTAACAGGTGTAGACCTTCTCATTCTCAAATGTAAGAGGGAGTTGGCTTTTTAATTTGAAATGAAGGACCTAGGACTAATGCACTATGTCCTAGGACTTGAAATGTGGCAGAAGCCAAGGGAAACTTTCCGATTTCAAGGAAAATATGTGGTGAAGGTATTGGAAATATTCGGTATGGTGGACTGCAAGCCTGTAACTACCCTGATGGAGCTTGACTTCAAGAAGTTAAGCAGTAGTGCTGCTGGACCTGTTTTACGAAATGCTACCGAGTATCGACAACTCGTCGGAGCATTAATGTTCTTAGTGAACTCTCGTACAGATATATGCTTCGCAGTCAACACATTGAGTCAACATATGGTTGAACCCCACCACATACATTGGATTGGTGCCAAGAATTTGTTGAGATATCTTCGTGGCATTATCACTTATGGGTTAAGATACACTGCCGGAGATGTGAGACTAATTGGATACACAGATGCTGATTGGGTAGGCAATGTGGAGGACCATAAGAGCACTTCCGGGTGTTGTTTCTCCTTGGGATCTGCTTCGATATCCTAGATGAGCGGGAAGTAGAAGTCAATGGCCTTGAGCGCTGCCGTAGTAGAGTATATTGTTGCTAGCATGGCCTCCTGTGAGGCAGTTTGGTTGCTAAAACTCTTCAGTGAGATGTTTGGATTTACATTGGATACCACCGTGATCCTTTGTGACAACCAGAGTGGGATTCGTTTGTCAGAGAATCCCGTATTTCATGATTGCTCCAAACATATCGAGATCAGATACCACTATATTCAAGATATGGTGCAGCGGGGAGCTAGAAGGCTCCAACATATCGGTACAGATGAACATGTCACCGACATTCTGACAAAACCCCTTGGGAAAGTAAAATTTATGATTTTCTAAGAACAACTTGGAGTTGTTCAAAGACCCTCCGATGAGGGTCATGTATGATGCATTGAGCTCTGGGAGCTCCAGAGGGGTGCGGGGTACTTCTTGGAGCAACATATGACCATAGGATAATTCACTATCCTTTGATCGTATACATGTACACCCCTTGGCGACATTGTAGCAGGATTGATGTGTTCTCTTGTGAGGCCTGGATTGATGTGTTCTCCATGGCGATTGTAGCAGGATTGATGTGTTCTCCTGTGAGGCCTGGATTGATGTGTTCCCCATGGCAACTGTAGCAGGATTGATGTGTTCTCTTGTGAGGCCTAGATTGATGTGTTATCCATGGCGACTGTAGCAGGATTGATGTGTTCTCTTGTGAGGCCTGGATTGATGTGTTCTCCATGGCAACTGTAGCAGGATTGATGTGTTCTCCTGTGAGGCCTAGATTGTTGTGTCCTCCATGGCGATTGCAATAGGAATGATGTGTTCTCTTGTGAGGACAGGATTGATTAGTTCTCTTGTTGAGGCATCCTACCCATGCAGTTTGGGACTCATGGGGAGTACCTCTCATCTGATCAATGAGCAGGGAAATGAAGTTAGGGACCATAGTAGTACCGATGGACGCATTGTTGTATCTATCGTACTCCCTACGCTAGGATGACCTTCATTGATCTGGGATCAATGACACTAGTCTAGGATCAGTGGTAGGAGTTGTACCATACTATGACACTGACTTCAGTCGGTTGAGACTAGTTTGGGACCAGTGGTACATACTCTGAGACCGACTTCGTGTCAATGCAGTGGTCTGGGAACAATGAGAGTGGTACATACTATGATGCTGACTTCGGGTTGGTTGAGACTGGTCTGGGACTAGTGGTACACTCTCTGAGACTGCGATACTAGTTTGGGACTAGTGGTAGGAGTGGTACTTACTATGAAGCTGACCTTGAGTCGGTTGAGATTGGTCTGGTACCAGTGGTACGCACTCTGAGACTGACTTTGAGTCAGTGGAGGATGATACTGGTCTGGGACTAGTAGAGTTGTACTCACTATGACGTTGACTTCGGGTTGGTTGAGATTGGTCTAGGACCAGTGGTACATACTTTGAGACTAACTTTGAGTCAATATGATACATCCTCGATCATTTCTTCTTCTTTATAATTCGGACAAAAGCAGAGCAGAACAGAACAAAGTAGAGCAACGCATAATAGAGAAGAGCTGTACAGATCAGTACAGGGCTGAACAAGTCAAAGGAGAACAGGCAGAATAGAGCAGAGCAGGGTAAGGGTCAGGCTATACAGGGCAATGCATTTGATGGATGAATAGTAACGACCGATAGACAGATTGCAGATGAAGTTCTCCCTAGTTGAGAGGGAGTGTTAAAATTGGCAACTAGGGAAAAAATTCATGTGGGTCATCTTATTCATGGTTGATAATATGTTGATTAGATTCCTCTTGTCGAGAGGTGTAGGATTGATATAAAGATCATCCGATTCCGATAAGTATTCATGGAGATATGAATTTATTTTGATTTGGAATTATTATCAAGCCGACCTACAAATCATGTAGGCTTAGAAGCCCAACAATTGCATCTATTCAAACACAAACATTGTGTATAAATATATGAGGAATTTTCCTCATTTGGACTCACTCATCTCATCACATCTCTCTCTCTCTCTATTATATAGAAAAGAGTCTTTTCTCTACTGCGCGAAAAGGGTCTCACCCTCACACATGTGAAGCCGGAAGCTGCAACTGTAGAAATAAAGTTTGACCTGCATGGAATAGAAGATCTCCTCATCTGAACTACGTTGTAGGTTCATCTGAACCTCCTTTGAAAGCCACAACTTTTGGTGGTGGAATCAAGTCAATTGATAGATGGTTTGCAAGATATCGACTGCCCTAGTTTGAAGCTGGAAGCTGTCGAAACTGAAGCTGCAACTGCATAATAAAGTTTGACCTGTGTGGACTAGAAGATCTTGTCATTTGAACTGCGTTATAGGTTCATTTGAACCTCCTCTGAAAGCCGCAACTTTTGGCGGTGGAATCAAGTCAATCTGACGTACGATTTGCAAGATATCGACTGCCTTAGTTTGAAGCCGGAAGCTGCAACTGCAGAAGTAAAGTTTGATCTGCATG